>RRYC01000246.1:0-100474 GCA_004016185.1 Quambalaria eucalypti
GGGCGGGTGGGGGTGAGGGGGGGGGCTGGGCCGACGGGGGGGGGGCCGGCCCCGCCTCCGCGTCGCGGCACTTCTAGGGCGGGGGGTATGGCCAACGGAAGGGGGGGGGGGCGGGGGGGTATGGGGGGACACCGCAGCCCGGGGCCCCGAGGAGGCCCGGCCGGGAAGGGTGTTTGCGGGGGCCGGGTTGCGCCCCGCGGTCCCGAAAAAAAAAAAAAAAAAAAAAAAAAAAAAAAAAAAAAAGAAAAAAGAAAAAAAGAAGGAGGCTCCCTGCGAGGAGTCCGGGCCACCGGTATCACCAACGTACAATAACCGTTCACTCAATGCGCACTTTCCGCAGTCATGGGTCTCAGCGCGAGGCTTCACCGTTTCGCCGACGTGCTGAACTGGGGCGTGGTAAATACGGTCTGGGCAGGACGTTCCAAAATTCCTCGCCCCTTGGTCATTATTTCTAGGTGGGAACATTGCGAGTGCATGTCACGCACTCGAGACCACCTCGCCGCGCGGAGAGAGGACCCCATACTATCTCGTATGAATGATGGCTCCAATGACGGGCCGTGAGCGAGCTCACGCAGGCCTCTTACTCGCCCCGACACTCTGTGCTCCTGCACCCTGTCTACTTCGTCCGCCCCGAGTCCACCACTAGGGGCGAGTATGAGACCACCATCCGGGGCTTTGGATGCCAGGTGTCTTGCGCTTGCGGCGGGGCGGCCTGTCATGCAACCAATTTGGCCAGAGCATGCGCAATTGCTCTGGCACGGTCTGGGTCATGCCAGTAGCTTTGCGCAAGGCAAAGGCGCATTCTTACGAGACGCGGAACGCTGGACAACGTGGCCGATCAAAAACGTCGCAAGCTTGGCTTGCTGGTAAGTGTTGGAGCATGACAGTCAGCCCTCTACAGTATAGTACTCGGCAGTGCTTACCAAGGTCGGGCGTGGAACGGACGTGGGATTTGCTGTGAACACAACAGGCGGGTGTGGCCAAGTAGGTCTGCAGGCTGGCTGTCGCGTTTGTGCCTCGGCTAATGTATTCGCGACGACGGGCGGCGCCGGACAGCATCGGAGATTTCAGCTGGGCGGACGGACAGCATCGCAGCAAGGGTCCGCACGGGCCTGCCAGCAAGGACCGTCGGTGTGTGGGTGCGCCAAGACTGTTGATCTTGCCAAACAATGTCTCGCCGAGCGAACGTTGCCAAGGACGAGGGATAGCAGCGTTCCCATGCGCCGGGGGGTACACAAAGACCTAAGGAATTAAGTCAGCGACATGAGATAGAGTTTGGCGCGTGGCTTTGCCATCAAGGCCGTCCATCTGTCGGGGCTGTTGTCGAGGTGAGCGCCAGGGCGGGCGGGCGGGGCCTGGGCGGGGCGGAGGCGGAGGGTCGCCGAACCGACGCGGGGCGTGGTGCATACACTATGCAAGTAAACACTCCTCATACCCACCCAAAGGGGGAGTCCCGCGCGCCGTGTCCTGCCTGCCCTGCGTACAAATTACATACAGTGTGCCGTGCGCGCAAAAGCCAAGGCTCGACGGAGTGGACTGGACAAGTGGAGTCCGAGAGGGAGGGGGAGCGGGGGCTGTGGGCATCTGGCCGGCCTGCTGCACTGCACTGCACTGCACTGCACTGCACGGTTCTGCGCCGCCACCAAACACACCCACCCAACACCGCCGTCCGTACGCAGAGGCGCGTGGACCCGCGCAAACAGCGCACAACCAACACACGGCCCCCCGCGTGTGTTTGTGTGTGTGTGTGTGTGTGTGTGTGTGTGCGTGCGTGCGTGCGTGTGTGCGTGTGTGCGTGTGTACATACTGTTAACGCTGAGTTGTCGCGACGCCCCGAGAACGGCGACGAGGGGGCGTGCGCCCCATCGGCCAAAAGGGACGAGCGGGACATCGTTGCGCAAGTTGCTTCGACGACGGCGGGCGTGTTGCCGTCTCGCTAGCTATTGTAGCCTCATTCATTGTAAGTAAGTACGATAGGCCACTGCGAAACCTGACCGACAACCAGTCGCTCTGGTCTGAGCGCTAGTGATTTACATTCCTAGTCTCGTGAGTACCATCACCGTACACGACGGCAAGCAAAAGCTCGTCTGCCTTGGCTTCAACGCACCCACGACTCCCAAGCTTTCCACGATTCACTGAGTACGCGCGCCACATTCAGGTACGCAGCTACGACGAGACGTCCTCGACGACACCTCTAGTCGACATCCATCCCGTTGTGATCTTTTCCATCTCCTCGACGACCGGAAGAAACGACTCTTGGGTTGCACGGCTCCCACACTTACTGTCAATACCCCAACGTCTCCGTCGGTTCCATCACTGCGTCTTCCGCGACTCGGAACTCCTCTGGTCTCTAAACGCGCTCTTCCGCTCCTTCTCTGTACGCTTTGACCTCTGCGGTGCTCGAGGGCAGCCACGATCATCCATACCACATACACTATCCCCTTGCCCAAGATGTCCACTCAGCTCAAGCCCGCCGATGCCGTCAGTATTCCCACAATCAACACACCAGGTGCAAGCACTGCCTCTACCAGTCGCTCCAGCTCCCCCAATTCAATCGCTGCCACTCGCGGCTCCACCCCAGCCATTTCACCTCGGCCCACTCCGAACACCACATCTACCTTCTCGGAGACTTTCGACAAGCCTGGGTACTCTGCTGCCAGCTCATCAACTGCAGCTTCTTCAACCACTTCGCCCTTCCTCAAGGACGCCCTGCACAGTGGCAAGTCGTCCACCTCTGCTTCCTCGGTAGCCACAGCCTCCAGCAAGAGGCCACCTAACCTCAGCGACATTGCAGCTCGGTGAGTGGTTGGTTTGAATGCCCGAGCGGGCGTACGAATCCGCCTCATCTAACCCTCACTCACTGTGTTACCCCTTTTTCGTCTTCCAGGTTGAACGTCGCGGATGGAAAGGAACTTGCTCACAACAGCGACAAAGAGGGCAGCCACCTAGACAGTGAGTCCTTGCCCTGATTGGTTCGGGTGCATATGTCCCATTACTTGCCAGCTCACACATACAAGCGTGCGCCGCCTTTCTCTCTCCACCACACAGTCCATGCCCCACTCCGCGGTCGACTTGGCCTCGCTGGTCGCCTCAACAGCTCTTCGTCCGATGCAGGTGCTTCGTCCGATGAAGGAAGCACGGACGCACCACGGCCACTAGTGCATGGTGCTCCCCCTGCCAAGTCGGCGGATTTACAGCACGACGCTGCCAGCTCGGCGACCAGCGGGCGGACTTCACCGACCAAGGGCAAAGCTATGCCCAGCCTCGAGGAGATTCGTGCCAGGATCAACAAAAAGGGCCACTCTACGTCTCTGGCAAGTGTCCCTGATGAGAGCTCCTCTTCACCTCCTGCAGCAAAGCCCGTTGCAGCAGCAGCCGCACCGAGCAAGTCGCCCGTGGTGCCTTCTTCTCAAACCCTCTCTGTCAGTCCTCAAAACAAGGCCGTACGCATGGATGGCGCTAGTGCTGCCTCTGCTGCTCTAGCTATGCCGCCACCTGCATCCACGAAGCCGCTCTCTGGCGGCGTCCCCGTCCGCACAGCACCGCCGAGCCGACCCAAGGAACAGGCCGGAAAGAAGCTGCATCCTCTTCAGCACGAGTGGACCCTTTTCTTCGACTCCAAAACTGGCAACCCCGTGAGTGCATCCTCCACACCAGCGGGTACGCCCAATCTGGAGCATTATGCTCCCTGGCTCAGCACTCCTCCGACTGGCCACGGTCCTTTGCCCGCGCTGCCACAGACACCGGCCACGCCGGCCACGCCGCTCAAGGGCAACTCTTCTTCCCAATCATGGGAGGCCGCCCTCAAGAAGGTCGGCGAGTATCACTCCGTGGAGACCTTCATGAGCGTCTTTGCGACCATTCGGCGCCCGTCGTCGCTTGACAAGCATTCAAACTACCACCTGTTCAAAGACGGCATCAAACCCATGTGGGAGGATCCAGCCAATGCCAAGGGAGGCAAGTGGGTTCTGACATTTCAGCGTAATCTCACCAATCCGGCTCTTCTGGACCGGAGTTGGGTCTGGCTCGTTCTGGCTCTGATCGGAGAGGAGCTGGACCTCGACGATGAGATCACGGGAGCGGTTGTGTCGACGCGGCCAAAGGTGGACCGGATCGCTCTGTGGGTCCGTGGCAAGGACGACGTGGCTCAAGTCAACCGGATCGGTCGGAAATTGGTTGACCTTCTCGAGGTGGAGAGGGAGCCCGGTGTCTCTCTCGAGTTCACCGCCAACTCCAGCGGAGCCTATCAGCGCCCGAGCGCATCGAGCACAACCGGCGATAGCAGCGGTAGTGCTACTGGCAGTACGACTTCTGTCACCTATTGGGGGTTCCACAACACGGGGCCACCTGGTGGCGGACACCACCAACATCACGGCCCGGTACCATCTGGAGCTCCAGGAGGACGGGCGCTGGCACCGGGACATGGGCCCATGGGGCATCTCTCGCAAGGATCGCGTGGCAACTCGAGTGGATCTGGCGTAGTGGGCGGAGGCGTGGGTCTTGGGCTGGGGCAGCCGATTGGGCGGACAGGTAGTCCAGCTTTGGGTCCGGGCAGCCTTGGTGGCAGCGGCATACGCGGTGTGGGTGGTGCAAGGCGTTGATTGGAAGGGGGTTAGTCATCGGAATCTGTCCTCGCGCTGCCCAGCGCATCTTGCTAGCTGGATAGTCCAAACAATTGCTCGTGCCGCGAGCGTCGTATGCGCATAAATCGAGCCAATTCGCTTGTCTGTCATGTGTGTCTCCGTCCATACGATAGTATACAATGGCTCCAGTTGCGTAGGCTCACTGATTTCTCACGATGCACGCACGCATGCTCGCACTGGATACACCACAGCGCATTCTTGACTCCAGCCCGAATGCATGCTTGAGTCTGGCGCGAAACATGGGAAACCAAGTCGTCACCGTTGGCCAAATGAGCTGAATACGTCATGTCACACAATGGGTCCCAAAGTTCATGAGGAAGTAGAGGTGGTATTGAACAAGATGAAAAACGCGACACGTAGGGAATACGCTACAGATACGCGAAGAGGGGGAACCGGGCTACTGACAGCGCCGAGAGCGAGGGAATGTCCGGAATGGGCCGGATGAGAGGACAAAAGATGAGCAACAGTGGTGCGAAGATGGCGACTACGATGAGACACAAGAGCCAACACGATTCCCTTAGTTGATGGGGAGGTTGACGCAACCAAAGTTGATGAGACCGTTTTGCGTGACGTGGTCACAGCAGAGGGGCGAGCTCTTGCAGTAGTTTGTGACGGCCGCGCCAATGACGGGGATCTCGGTGCAGGAGAGACCAACGGCGCCGACGATGTCCTTGAGGCCGGCGAGAGCGGTGAGCTTGCTCGTGTCGTTGCCGTTGGAGACGACCTGGTTGCAGCACTGCGGGCTGCCGACGCTGCACATGCCCGAGTTGTCGTCCTTGGAGACGGAGTCGTCGATGGCGGTGCGGCGGTGCTCGGCGTGGGTGAGCGCAGCGGGCTTGGAGCCCTGTCCGTTGAACGAGTCGCGGCTCTCCATCTGGTGCTTGAGACCCGGGTAGAGCTCCTGGGCGTAGGACAGGGCCGCGTCAGGGACAGAGGCCATCGTCGTCGCGGGCTTGTGCGAGGACGAAGAGCGCGAGCCGAGCGAGGAGAGCTCCTTGGTGAGGTCTCCGACAGCGCCGCCGGAGAGCTGAGTGCCGCCGAGGCTAGGGGCGGTGAGTGCCGACGAGCCGGCAATGGCGGAAACCAAGAGGACAGCGGGGACAAAGAACTGGAGGGTTCGGGGAGACGGGGTGCGGAGGACGACGAGCGACTCGGAGCGTTAGTCACGTCCCGTCGTACGACGACGCAGCAGAGGGCCGGGCACTCACCTTCATTGTGATAGATGGAACTAGGTAAGATGAAGGGATCAGAAAAGAGTGTGGGGGAAGCGCGACGGGAGTGGGTAAATCAAGATGGAGGGATATGGATGGGACATTAGAATTCGGGGGGGAGAAAGTGAGCGGCGAGCACAGGTGCTACTTATACCTGAGCTGGTAGATTGGCCTCGTCGGTTTGGCGAGATCAAACTTGTCTCTTGAGCCCAAGGGGGCATGTCTAGCACAGCAGGCAAGACGCTCGGACTCAGTCAGTGGCATTGATGGCGTGTGCCTTGCTCGCTGCGACATGTCGGCACCATGCGAGACGGCGCTGGTATTGTTCATGTTGATTCGAGTGACGTGCACCACGACACGGCCTTCGCTACCCGAGGCCGAGATTGAAGGCGCTAGAGTACGGTCCGGACCGCACAGAACGTCGTAAATGGGAGCATACTGTCTTGGCTTTTTTTTTCCGCGTGTGCTTCCGCTTGCCTGCCGTGGCCGTGAGTGACGTTCCGACCATCGAGGTTCTACGCCGGGGTGATATCCCTGGTGTGCCTAGTGTGTACAAGAAGGCGGTCACGGCTGCTGCCGACCTCGCAACGAGCCCTGACTCGGACAGGAAAGGACATCATACACCGTACTGTACCTAAACTTTGCGCCAAGTAGGACGGTGGCCAGTGAGAATGCAGGCAGCATCCTTCAACTACATTGACTTCGCTCGAGTGAGGTCGCTACGTCGCTCTTTTCGCAGCATGATGGCTGCCCCGTGGACAAGGGCAGGACGCTTACCCCAGACTTGATTGGCGGAACATATCAGGTGCAAAGGCGGGGGGCGAGAGTGGTGAGAATTATCCGAGCCTCTCAATGCGAGCGTGGGTTGCCGATGTGGACGACGGCGGTAGCTTGGCCGACGGTGTCTGGCACTGCGAGAGAGGTCATCGCAGCATCGAAGGGCAGGCCGAAGAGGAGAGCAAGGCATGGAACAACGCTCTCCTTAAGCGAGGCGAGGTTGTGCGCTGGCGTGCGCTGCGTGCGCTGCGTCTGTGGCTCGTGCTGCTGCCTGCCGCGTTGCACGCGTGCCACGCGTCCACGCCTTCCCTGGTTGGTTGGTTGCTTGGTTGGCAAACAACACTGGCCACGATGGCCGCGGACAAACGGACCGAGGAAGTGACCAAGGAAACAATTGAAGCAGGCCGATACGAAACCGCCATGAAGTTGGGCAGGCAATCCTGGGCGGCCACCAATACCCTCACAGACACACGTGACTTTCGACTCCGCCCTGCAATGCAGGCGGAGTTCCTCCGCACAGACGCTACTACGTCAAGCTCCGCGCTCGAAGTCGAATCAGGAAAGCCGCAGACGCTGGCATTTTGCAACTCGCTCGCAAAAACATTGGCCCCCGCTTGAGCTTTCCTGGGATCCCAGCGTCCCTTCGTACTCCGCCATGAGCACACGGGCGAAATGCAAAAGTAAGCTCGATAGGGGCCTCTGGTCCATCCATGCCAAGTGTAAAGGGAATGTAAGAACCCTGTGCCATTCACAGGCATCGAGCTTTGAATTCGAATTCGGGTATACAGTGCTTCTGATTCTCGCGGACGGGGAACAGAGATTTCAAGGGCCACCCACAGAGCATATAAACACAAGCCGCCCCTCATTCATGATGTATGGCCGCCCGAAATGGATGCGATCAGACATCTAGAAGCCCATTTCGTCCATCTCGTCCTCTTGATCATGGCCTTGTCCAATGCCCGGACCCGGCTCCGCTCGTCTCTTTTCCCTGTAGCTCATCCTATACTTTTTGTTCGGCGACGTCGATCGATTCTGCTCCCGGTCCACAGCCTCACCCACCGCTGCAGGGCCGAGGGGAAAATCCATGTCGTCGAAGCCCCCGGCCGCTGCGTCAGCACGGCGGTCTCGCTCCTGATCGCTGACTTGACTATGTCCTTGCTGGCGCATGGGCGAGGGAAGGCCAGTCGTGTCTTCCTCCTCTGCTACCATCAGAGGCGAAGACCTGTTGACAATGACGTTGTTGCTGCCGTCTACCACGCGCGTTCGACTGGTACCTCCGCCCGAAGACGTGGTGCTCCGCGAGTAGCTACGCTGGTGGCCGCGTCTGCCTGCTGCCCCAGCAGACGTCGCTGCTACTTGACCCGGCCCGGAGCCTGACCGGGAGCCAGAACCAGAACCTCGTGAACCGTTCGAGGCGCCGGAACCCTGCGAAGCATTGCTGTTGCCTCGCCTGTATGCAGGTGCTGAGACTGCGGGCGAGAGGAGAGCATTGGACTGCGAGTCTCTCCCCGTTCGCGAGTGAGAAGATGGATTGGAACTCGTTGCCCCCGTCTGATGAGTGTAGCTGCCTCCTCCGCTGCTGCTACCATAGTGCCCGCGCTTCTCCTCGCGGACGCTTGCGTAGCTCTTCTTTTTGCGGCGACTGAGGCCCAAGCCTGCCATGTCCGCCTCGTCCTCTTCATCGAACTCATCGGGTTCTGCAGCTGGTACCGGCTGCCCGTGCCCGAGCGGGCCCAGGGCACGATTCTCCGTCGACGAGGGGCTGGGCAGAGCAGGGAGCATCGAAGGCGATGGGGCCGCCATGCGCGCTTGCTGCTCCTCCTGTTGTGCAATCGAGGGCAGCGTGTCGCTGACAGGCTCGTAGTAGTGGTGATGATGCACGACTGCTTGCTGATGCCCGTAGTCCTGATCGCCGTAGTATTCTTCGTGCTGTTCGATGCCAGCTGGGTCTTGCCCCTGCCAGGTCTGGTCGTAAGTTTCGCCCATTGCATGCGCATCGTTGTGACTGGCCCACTCCCCTTGGGGCTGGGGACCAGTGCCGTACTCGAATGTGTCTTCGCCCAAGCCGAATCCGCCTGCGGCCGCCTCGGCCTCGGCCTCTGTGGCGCAGCGATGGCTCCCTGCCTTGCTCGCCTTGAGGTCCCGGAGCCCTTGCTTTGCAGCTTTGCGCTCGGCTCGTCGACGCGCCTTGGCAATGGCAGCCTCCTCCTCTGCGGCCAATGCTGCCTCTTCTTGGGCCTGAGCCGATGCAATCGCTTCCGCCTCTGCGGCGGCGTCTGCCTCTGCATTGGACTCGCTCTTGCCGCCAGGTTGTTGGGGTTGTGATGGCTCTTCACCACTACTGCCCACGACATCCTCCCCGTTTGCGACCTCTTGGTCGCTTTCGACAGCGGTAAGAGCATTCACCCCACCAAGCCGAGCAGCGATGGCCTCTTCACCTAGGGCTCCCGCATCTTCTTCGCCGCTCTCAAAGGTAATTCCTTGCTCTGTATCGCGAGAGGTAGTGCGGTGATATGCGCCAGTCCCCAATTCATCGGTTGCATCTTCATCTTCGTAGGGGGCCCCTCCTTCGCTTGGCACCTCTTCATCATCTTGGCCTTGAAGCCGCTGGCCCTGACTGATAACGTCTTCTATCCGATCGTGGTAAGCCTCGTCGCCGACCAATCCGCATGTGAAGCCGCATAGCAGCCAACGTAGCTGCGTCCCATCCCACTGAGACCATTGCTGAGCCGACCAGTTCCGAGCTTGATCCCATGCGTCCTCTCCATACGAAAGCCAACCACGCCGACCACCACGTGCATTCCGCCTTGCGCTCCGTATCCTCGCGGTGCGAGCTTGCGAGTCGGAGCGTAATGCAATGTTTGAGAGTAGCGAGATGGCATCTGCATCGTCGTAGTCGTAGTCGTAGGAAGACGTGGGGCGTGAACTGGAATCCGGGACAGAGCCACCAGAGAGGAGGCCCTGACGCTCATCGCTCTCAGTGTCTCCGCGCGCTCGACTACCGCGACCAGAATGCGGGCGTGAGGATGTTGCGTTGGATGGGGGCAGAGATGTCCCGAAAAGGCGTCGGAAAGTGAAGAATGAGGACATGATGCCGGGTGCGTGGGGATCAGGAATGAACCGCCAGCTAGGGGTCGCTGTGGATTCAAGATGACAGTCTTGACCGTCGATGTTCCAAGGGGTGATCCCTACCCCGATGTCTCGGAGCGATGCGACGTTGGGAGCGGGGCAATGACTGGGCCTGTAAGTACAATACGTGTATGCTCAACTGGGGGGGCGTCATGCAACCCATTGTTGCTTGCTTTCCGAGAATGACTGCTTCATTGATTGCCCTTGGCGTCCGTCGTCTTGCTTTCACCGGTCCTGACGGTGAAGCGCTTTGCCGGTCACCGGAGCCGTGCAACCGAGACCCGCGCAGGGGGCTCAAGGGCAACGACGACGCGTGCGTGAATCCACCAAACAAACACACAGATACAATCAATGCTCCGCTCATCGTCGTCACTTGAGAGAGTCGCATTAGAGAATCTCGGCTTGATCGCCAGGAAAGCAACAATGGTCAACAGAAGCTAGAAAATTGTCATCAGGATGGGCAAAGGCGTCACAAACACATCTTGGTTGGTAGGTAGAGAATGTCTAGCTAGCTTGGACAGCAATAATACCACTGACAACGAATGGGGAAATGGTAGTGAGGAGCGACAATCGGGAAAAGTTGCGAGAGCTTTGCCCCTCTTTGGGAAAGTACTCCGCTTTCACATCATCATCAAAAGTTCCTTGACGCGCTCTGCGTCTCTGCCTCGCTCGGTGAGGTCGTTGCCACTGGCGCCGAGGGAGTACCTCACCTCGCTCCTGCGCAGTCCATTGAAGTTCGATGCGGCACAGATGGTGTACGCGCCCATGTTCTCGTACACGAGCCAGTCGCCGACTTCGAGGTCTTCGGGCAGGTCCACGACCTTGCGCACAAGGTCGATCGAGTCGCACGTTGGACCCCAGACGGAGCATGGGCGCAGTCGAGGTGCAGCCAGGTCAGCACGAGCGCGAGCCTTCTTGGCCGACGTCGAATAGACAAAGTTGCGTTGCATGGTCAACACCTTGGGGTGGACACTCTGGTGGTCGAACATGATGTTGTTGAAGGCTCCGTACACACCATCGTTCTGGTAGTACATGATCTGAGGCTTGGGCTCCTCGGCATCGGCCTCAGCGGCATCGGTGACAGCGGCTGCACCATCGGTGTCGTCGATGTCCTCTTCATCGGACCTTCCATCGCGCTTGGCGATGATGTTGCAGGCCAAGGTGAATGCGCGCTGGACATAGTACCTGCCTGGCTCGGCGATGATGCGCAGACCGTTGAGCTTGCCTTCGACGAGATTGCCGCCCGGGGCAAAGTCGGCATCCGGAAAGTACTTGTCGATAGCTGGGCTGAGAACTTGGGCAATCGTCTCAAAGTTGTCGTGGTCGTAGCCACCTCCGACATCGAGGAGGTCAAAGATGTACCCAGCCTCGCGACCATAGTCGAAGGCGACGCGAGCGCGCGCGACGGCGTCCGCAAAGGACATTGGGTCGTAGCAGCCAGAGCCGACGTGGAAAGAGACGCCAACGACGTCCAAGTCGAGTTCGCGAGCCTTGGCAAGCAGCTTGGGGACATTGTCCAGAGGTGCGCCGAACTTGAGGCCGAGTTGGCAGGCGCTCTTGGAGTCGTCGGTGAGGATGCGAACTACCAGCTTGCACGTGGGGTGGAAGCGCTTCATCTTGTGCAACTCATCAATGTTGTCAAAGGTCGTGAGAGACACGTTGCGAGCCGCAGCGTTGCGAACAAAGGAAGCAGCCTTGCACGGGTTGGCATAGATGATGCGAGAGGGAGAGACACCCATGTCCAAAACGGCCTGGATCTCGCCGTTGGATGCGCAGTCGAAGCCGGAACCCATGGCGGCCAGCAAGCGCAGGACGTACGGGTCCGGGTTGCACTTGACGGCGTAAAAGGGGATCACGCGTGGCAGAGCACGGAGCCATCGAAGGTGCTGTCGGTAGATCTCGGAGAGATCGGCAACGAAGAAGGCATTTTCACCGTCGGCATCGCATGCGTCGACGTCGACGTCGCCGAGGACGCTTCGCAGCTGTTGCTCGATGGTGCCATAGAAGACGGGCTTGGGGGCGCCGACGGGCTTAATGTAGTCTAAGCAGAGTGGTTGGACATGGCCATCATTGCCAAGGTAAGACGGGCAAATCTCCGGGGATGGTGGAGCTGTTTGCGGTGCCACTGGGACGAATTGAGTGAGGTCTACCATCGACGGGCGAATGCGATGCCGCCAGCTGCAAGCAGGAGGGTGACGACCAGCGTCGGTGTGGCGACGATTCGTTTGCCGGAAGTGGTCGGACGAGGTGGCAACGACGGCAGCAACAGCCATGGTGAGCGCGAGTTCGAGGTGCGAAACGAGTGGACGGGCGAAGACGAGTGAGAAGAGGTGATGGAAATGGGGCAGGGTGGATGGACAAGGTCGCAAGGTCAGCTATTTGACTCGCAGTCACGGCGTTCATAGGAAGTGTGCCGTCTTTGCGTGCAGGTGGTGACGTACCAGTGAGTGTTTTGCTCGACGAGGGAGGGCCGTGGACGACGATGGGCAGAGGGCAGAGCACGCAATGGGTCAAGGGTATACTTCTGAGCCCCTAGAGTGCCGGGATGAACGCTCGGGCGCTGCTGAAGCACCGTCAGAGATGCCATCATCGAGGGCGAGAAGACACATAGTGTGAGGAGACCGGCGCGAGCGCGGATGTAAAGGCGGGCACCGAGGAAAAAGGAGGAAAGGAGGAAGAGGGGACATTGTGTGGAGTTGTGTCAGAAGCGAATGCGGCACAACATGAAATGCGCTGGGGGCAAGGCTAGGCCGGGCTGTGTGCGTCGGGCTGTGCGCGTCTAACGATGACATGGCCGATTGGTAGACGCCGTCGTGGGCCACGGGTCGATTGGTGACCAGCCAGCCAGCCAACCAGCCCATGGGTACATGGACAAGGCCTCGCCGTGCGAGGGTCGAGGGCATAGAACCGGAGTGCTCGGATCGCGTCTTGAAACACATGAAAAAAGGAGGATGCCGTGCCGGCGGCATTGCGTGACATCGGCGGCGTGAGGTGTTGGCGGCGGAGCGGGCGAGGCCACAGGAGGGCGGCTGCGGCGCCTTTGCCGTCGGCGTCGCTCTGATGCCGCGGTGTGCCGAGCGAAGAGGGGCGCGACCCAGGTTTCACCCACGCGCGTTACGCCCTCGACCCAAGGCCATTATTCCATGTACGCGTCTCACACGAGGCCCCACCCCAGCCGCCGAGGTTCATTGGTGCACGCCAATGGAACAACCCTCAGCCCTCCAGGAGTCGTAACGCACGAGGTCCATCGGTGCCAGACGAGTGGATCGTGGGCCATGGGCACCTCTGGAAGCTCTGGCCAGTGCGGCGCCCCGGCTTTCGAATGCCAATTTGGCCCGCATATGAAAGCCGTCTGCTATATTGTCATTGGTCGGATGCGAGCAGTGACTCACCTTGGAGGTTGCGAATACGCGGGGATAGAGGGGAGAGGGGAACACGGGGTGGGTCGCCAGCAAGGGGACCGGCGGCCTTTTTTGATGACCTTGATAGAGAAGGGTCTGAAATATGCTAAAGATAGACGCTAAAGGAGCGAGTATTAGGGTGGCCTGGAAGTGGTGGGGGACGAGTAAAGGAGACAGCCCCGGCATCAGCGATGAGCACCAAGGGGCTAGTGTTGCAGGTCATTCCACTTCTTCGTTTGGCATACGCACCGAAGCGGCGTCGCAAGCTGCCGAGCGGCAGACTGGAGGCGAAGATCTGGAACGGCTCTCGGAGGAATGCTGGGCGACGTTTGAAGTCGACCGCGAGGGTGGCGTCCGGAGGACGAGGGCTACGTCGACGAGGGGGCACTTGACGACGGCGAAGGACGATTGCTACGTCTTTTGGGGAGTCTGCCAAGTCGCAACGGTGGATCGTGGATACAAGGTTGCTTTTGGAAAGAAAGAGGGGGGAGGGAGTTGGCTTGTTGGCAAGCGAGTAAGTTTTTTTTAGAGGCTCAAAGAGCTGAATGAAAAAGGAGCGGGGCGAGCAAAGAAGCTTGCTTTTGTTGACTTTCAGAAAAGCCTCGGAAGGTCAGGAAAAGGGGTGGGGTGCGGAAGGTGGATCGGGGGCTTCAAAGGAAAGAAGTGAGCAAGCTTGGCTGGCAGCTAGCAGCGGAAGTCAGGATTGGGAGGGAGATGCAGTGTCCGTTGATTCCTTCGTTGCATCGAGTTGCGTTTGCCATGCTGTGTGTGTGTACGACCTGGGTGGGTGGGCCCTGCCTTCCGCCGACGCCGACTGCGCTGCGGAAGGACGTCAGGGCCGGGTGAGCCTCGGTGCCCAGACTGCACTTGCACTGCCTGCCCGCCTGAGCGCGTCAGGGACACGCGGACGGCAAACTGGCTCTCGATCGTCGATGTGCGTCAGTCTGCCTGCGCTGAGCCCAATCGGCGAGGGCGGCGGCGGCGGCGGCGGCGGTGGCGTGGCGTGGCGTGGGCTGCGTGGCGGGCGGTTGATTTGGCTGGGCAGTCTACGCCGCTCTCGCGCGGCGTACAGTATGAAGAGGAATTTCCAACGGCGGGGCGGGCCAAGGGCGGCGTGGCGCTGCAAACAGAAATCATCGAACGCAGACGCGGGCGGCTGACTGGCGCGGAGGCTGGACACTGGGCAGGGCCTGGCTGGAACTGCCGAAGACTGACGAGAATCTCCGTCCGCCCGCGTACGCAGCGCTTGCGACGACGAAGACACAACAGAAGGAAGGACTCGCGGCTTTTGCTGATTCGCTCTATCCTACCCACAGGGCCCCTTTTCTGGAGCTTCTTTTCTACGACTTTTCAATCACCCAAACGCACAACACACATTCTTCAAGGAGTTCGCTAGTAAATCGCGACCCTTGAGCCCCATTTCAAATCTTTTAATTCAACATGTCCAAGTGAGTGTGCAAGGCGAGAAGATTCGTCTCACCGCCCCCCTCGCGTAGACGTGTCATCACTCGCACGTAGGACCGGCAACTAATCCTCTATCCTCTTGTCTCTTGTTTGCGCCTGCGCCTCTAACCATTCGTCTTTTCCAGGCCCGAAGAGCAGCCGGCTGCTCCGCCCGCCGGGAATGACCTCCAGGTCCCCGATGGCGAGATCGAGTCGAACTGGGAGACTGTCATCGACAACTTCGACAACATGGAGCTCAAGCCAGAGCTCCTGCGTGGTGTCTATGCCTACGGGTGAGTACACATTTCAGCCCTGCCTTTGCTTCCCCCAGCCTTCCGACTCGTCTCCATTCTGATACCGTGACGATCCCATCCTCGCCCGCAATGCCTGCAGTTTCGAGCGACCCTCGGCCATTCAGTCCCGCGCCGTCGTCCCCGTCATCAAGGGACACGACGTCATCGCCCAGGCCCAGTCTGGTACTGGAAAGACGGCCACCTTCTCCATCTCCATTCTTCAGCGCATCGACCCTGAAATCAAGAATGTCCAGGCGCTGATCCTCGCCCCGACTCGTGAGCTGGCTCAGCAGATTCAAAAGGTCGTCATCGCTCTGGGTGACTACATGAAGATTCAGTGCCACGCCTGCATCGGTGGTACCAACGTCCGCGAGGACATGGCAAAGCTTCAGGACGGCTGTCAGGTCGTCGTCGGCACTCCCGGTCGAGTGTACGACATGATCAACCGACGGGCTTTCCGCACCGACCACCTCAAGATGTTCTGCCTCGACGAGGCCGACGAGATGCTCTCCCGTGGTTTCAAGGATCAGATGTACGAGGTCTTCCAGCTCCTTCCTCAGGACACCCAGGTGGTTCTGCTTTCGGCTACCATGCCGCAGGACGTCCTCGAGGTGACCAAGAAGTTCATGCGCGACCCCGTCCGGATTCTCGTCAAGCGCGACGAGCTCACCCTCGAGGGTATCAAGCAGTTCTACGTTGCCGTCGAGAAGGAAGACTGGAAGCTCGACACCCTCTGCGACTTGTACGAGACTGTCACCATCACCCAGGCCGTCATCTTCTGCAACACTCGCAGAAAGGTCGACTGGCTCACCGAGAAGCTCCACGAGCGCGAGTTCACTGTTTCGGCCATGCACGGTGACATGGACCAGGCCCAGCGCGAGGTCATCATGCGCGAGTTCCGCTCTGGATCGTCTCGAGTCTTGATTACCACCGACTTGCTTGCACGCGGTATCGACGTCCAGCAGGTCTCTCTGGTCATCAACTACGACCTCCCCTCTGACCGCGAGAAGTACATTCACCGAATCGGTCGTGGTGGTCGTTTCGGTCGCAAGGGTGTTGCGATCAACTTTGTCACCTCCGAGGACGTCCGCATGCTCCGCGACATCGAGCAGTTCTACAGCACGGCCGTGGATGAGATGCCTCTCAACGTCGCCGACCTCATCTAGACGTCCGCTTGACAGCCATCCCTGGGCGTATACCTTCGTAAGAAGCGTTGCTCTGAATGCTTTCCAAAACTGCTCCCTGTGAGCCTGACCGCTCTGTGCGGTACAAAAACATGAGTCTTGAGGTTGCGCGGTTGTGTGTCCCGCTACCTGATCTCCTACCCCTCATGACCACCCTCTCACGCTTTACGTCTCTCTGCCGTTATTGCAATGTACTCTTTCATGGTCTTTTCTTTGTGCGCGACGCTGCGTGAGGCTTGATCGATCCCGATCCTGTGTAAGCGTGACAGCATTTTGACGTCGGGGATTTGCCCTGTCATGCCTTGATTGCGCTTGCGACTTGGGCGTGTAATGAGCAGCAATCCTTCTTGTGCACCGGGACCGACCTTCGCTGGGGCTGTCTGTCCCTGTGCGCCTCCTCCCCGCGCTTGCTTCGAGCGTGGCGGCACGTGTTGGGTGTGCCGCGGTGCTCGAGGGCAAGGCGCGTCACCGAAGCAATGGCAGGCAGGAAAAAATCGCAGCAAAAGTGTCGTGTGCCGCCTGTTGTGCACACGACAAAGACTGAAGGGCAAAGGGGCTCCAGTGCGGGAAGAGGGAAGAGGCCGAACACAATATCGCCGTCCGTTCACGCCGACTTCTTCCTTTTCTCCTGCTCCCACACAACCCACCCTTTTTCCTTTTTTCAAAGCATTCCACCGTCACCAACCACTCTCTCAATACCATATCTTCTACGAAAATGGCTTTCGCTCAACGAGGATGCTACAACTGCGGCCAGCGTTAGTATCAGTGCCAAGAGCAAGGGCTTGATTTTCAGTGGCGACCGATGTTGCAGAAGACGAGAGCAGCAAGCAGGCTTGAAGAATGCAGCCTTGGCCACAAAGTGTCTTTTTCACTCGGAAAAGAGAGCGAGGATGAGTGCGAGATGTGGCGAGATGTGGCGAGATGTGGCGTGGCGTGGCGCAGCGCAGTAGCTAGCAAAGAGACTTCTGTCCCATGGATCGTTCAACAACTTCGTACCTAGTCCCCGTCGAGGCGATTTGCAGCCCGGGGATGAGACGTTGCTTGCTGATAGGTCTCTGTGCTTGCGTCTCCGAGTCATCCACTGTATGCTGTCCGCGCATATACGAGCTGTCACCTGTCATCCACTTGTACTTGTACCATGCATGCAAGGCGAAGGGGCGATTTGTCTTCACAGAAGAGCGAGCGAGGCGAGAGCTGACGAGGCGTTAATACCATTTACGTTGCATTCTGCAAATCTTCTTCCCTTTCCCTATCTCCTTGGACTGGCTCGCTTGCCTTGTGTCTTACCCTGCCTTTCTCCTCTACAAACTGCAAATCGTCGGCGATGTTCACGGGCGTTATCAATCGTTCCTTGACACTGCTTTGCACCCGCCACAGCCGGCCACCAGGCTTCTGCCTGCCCTAACGGCGCCCCTTCGTGCTACAACTGTGGCCAGCAGGGTATGTGTGCCCTTCTGTTGGCGGCAACGCATAGTCAGCCCAGAATGCTGACAGTCTTCCTACGTAACCCGCACCCCTCATGCCGCTTTCACCACCCTCTTGTCAAGGCCACATCTCCTCGGCCTGCGGCATGCCCCAGAAGCCCAAGACTTGCTACGTGTGTAACGAGGAGGGTCACGTCAGCCGCGAGTGCCCCCAGAACGAGAACGCTGGTGGCGCCGGCTTCGGCTCTGGCCCTGCCTGCTACCAGTGCGGCAAGCCCGGCCACATTGCCCGCAACTGCCGCTCCGGTGGCGGAGCTGGCTTCGGCGGTGGTGCCTTTGGCGGTGCTCCCAAGCAGTGGTGAGTGGTCGTTACAAAGGAAAGAATGCAGCAGAAGAAACGACGACGGACGACCACTGACGTCTGCTCCATGCCCCCACTACCCCGCTCAGCTACAACTGTGGTGGCAGCGGCCACATCTCCCGCGAGTGCACCTCTCCCCGCGGTGCCGGTGCTTCTGCCGGCGCTGGTGCCAAGTGCTACAGTGAGTGATGTTCTTGTGCTCACGATCCGGTCAGCCCACACCCTACAGCAACTGATTTGCGCCTCCGATCGCCTCCCGCCCCACCCAGACTGTGGTCAGTTTGGCCACCTCTCCAAGGAGTGCTCGCTCCCTCAGCAGAAGGCCTGCTACTCTTGCGGCGCTACTGACCACCTGAGCAACGAGTGGTGAGTACCAGGGCGTGGTCGGAATCCGTTGGCAGACTCATGGCTGACGACGATTTGGTCTTCCCCTCTGCATTGACGCCGCAATGACAGCCCCAACCGCGCTTAATTCCTTTTGCGTCGTTGGAATCGACGGGCAATGGCTCAACAACTGCTCATGAGAATCAGCACGGCGTGAGGAGAGGAGGCGAGACCCAAAAGGAAAGAGAAGTCAGGCGATGTTTTCACAAGTTTTGTCCAGGCTAATCAAGTCTTGGGGATCGACGAGGTTCGACGCCTGTTCCGACAGCCGTCGCGCTGGCTTGGCTCTCTTTTCCGTTCTCTCTGTACAATACTTTTTTGCCGATTTGTCCTTTGTCGAGACCACACAACGAAGCGACCGGGCACTCACGCACCCAGAACAATGGTATCGTGCCATCACTTGCGTCACAAACTGATCTTGGGTCAGAACATTGCCCTCTTGGCATTGCATCCTCACGCATGGCATCCTTGCCGAGATCCATCCACTCCTCTGGAAATGGATCTGGAAACGGAAGCGAGCGCATGATTGCCCATCTTCGGCTAGGGGGGCCAGGAATGGTACTGTACTTGGACGCGAAGCAGCAAGGAGCCCCGGACCAAGGCCAAGGGGAACGGAGGCCGCCCCTTTTGCGCGGGCAATTCAAGGCAAGGCGGGGCGGGGTCATCAGCCAATAAGTTCGGGATGACTGGGCGGAGAGCAAGAGCGGATCAATGGAAGACGGGGCGCCTTGATCCGCTGCCCGGTCCTTTGTGGGTCAAGGGCATGGATGACATGGGCGGAGGCCCGGGAGTGTATACCTCTTACACAGTATGTACTTGGGCACTCTTTTGACGGGTCTTGCTGCGCTTTGCGAGGCTGACAGCAAGGCAAATCCCGATTGGTGAGTGGGCGAGCAGGGGAGGATGAATGGACGAACGGCTGGGCCCTCACATCTGGACAGCGAGCGGGCGCAAATTGATCCTCGGTATGCAGAAAGAGGCGGGCCCGAGTCTGGCTCGCGGCACAGCAAGGGCGTGGGCAGGAGGAAAAAAAAGTGGAAGACGATGCGGCGGCGCCCTGGGCGCGTCTCGTGGAATCGGCGACCCAACTCGCACGTGTGGGTGGCTGAGACGGGCTTTGCGGGGCTCGAGAGGAGCTGACGTGGGCGCTTACTTCGTCGTGTGTTCCATGCCCGACAAACGACGTCGACGTACTGACTTGGTGCGATCAGGGCATGGCGGGGCGGAGCGAGGTCGGGGCGGCGGCGGCGGCGGCGCATGGCAAGACGTGTGTGTGTGTGTGTGTGTGCGCGTGCGTGTGTGCCGAACATGGACGTGCCGTGGAATTTCGAGCGAGACGAAGCTGCAGAGGCGAACTTTGTCAATTAGTGACCGACAGACGGGTCTTCGTGGGTCGAGGGTTGGGCGGCCAGCGAGCGCGTCGCTTCGGGCGGCTCGGCGGGACTGAGCCGGGTAAGTGCACTAAGGAGGACGCATGCCTCGGGGAGAATGATTAATGTCAAGATGGTTGACACATGATTGACGCGGGCAGTCCACGAACAATTCTCGCGCGTGGATCTAATGGCCCAGGCTGGACCGTGGTGAATAACAACTGTCTGCACATTGACCTGACGTCGCAGTTGCGACAACTGCCTCGTGTCGTCCGCATTTGCGACTTGCACCGCCTCGACGCGGTTGTGTAGCCAGCGCCTAGCGATCAAGGTTCAGCCAGCAAGCGGCTCGTGAATGGAAGTGTGCAAGCAAGCAGGCAGGCAGGCAAGCAAGCTTGCTTTTCCGAGCATTGGGTGTGCAACAGCCGCTGGCCTAGGTCGGTGTACACGCCGCCGCTCAGCGTTTAGCGCCGCCCCCAATGCGCGTTTAGCTGCCACGGCCAGACTTGACTTTTTTGGCCCTGCTTCTCAGACGGCGGCGCTGTGTAGCGGTGCAGCCCAGCAGCAAGCTTTTTTGAAACTCCCAGTGACGAAGGAAGAAGAAGAAGATGAGACCGAGACACACGGCATAGCATCCGTATGCCGCCAGCAGTGGCAGTGGCAGCGACAGGGACAAGGACAGGGACAGGGACAATTTGCATTAGAAACACCCCGCCCACATCGAATGCAAGCCCCCCCTCTTGCATCCACAGACCGGAGGCGTCGCGGAGGCAGGAACACACGACGTCGAATGCGAGTGCGCCATCAGGGCATCTCTGCCTGAGCCTGACGGTGGTATTGCATTGGACTGTTACCCGCCCTTGAGCAAACCCACGACGTGCTCGTGACCGGGCCGCAATGACCAATCGTGAAGCTCCACAGCCGCCGTCGATGGCGCTGAGGGGATCCGGGCCTCAGAGTGCAAAGTCTATCAGGCCATTTACTTACTAACACTTTCGCATCCGCTTGGACCTCGCCCGAGAGGTGTTCTGTTCCGCCGGCCCCCCTGTGAACCCCGCCTCGTAGCAGTCCAGCTCCAGCTTACCCCCACGCATACCCTGCCCCCCGCGCCAGCCCTGCACCAAGTCCCGCAGCCACACAGTCTGTCACCATCCCGCTCTCTCCTCTTGTCCTCGTCACTTTCATCCCTTTCCACTCCCAATCCTGTCCGCCCTCCATTCCATCCTCCTCATATCTCCTATCTCCTCCACGCATTCGACTCGGCCAGATATCTCCGTCCTGCACGCCACGACCTCAGCCGTCAGACTCACTGTCCACTGGCCCGCCCTCACCAGCCCTTCATTTGCACCCGAGGGGTCTGCTCCGTCCGACGTCATTGGTGACACCATCCCACAACCGCGTGCCCTTTAGTCAGGAGTTGTTTGCGCACGCAACGGCTCTCGCTACGAGCAAACTCCACCCTCGACCTCTGGTTTGGCCCTGCTGAGTCCAGTCCGCCAGCCCCGCCCGCCCCGCGCCGCGTCCTCCGAGGCCCAGGCCGCCGTAGGATTGCCCGAGTCGATACGGCCACCCACTCCGTTTGCACCGCCCGCCTCGACAGTGCGTGCCAAAGGCTGGGCAGCGACGACAACCCGATCAATAGATACCTGTGAAGCAAGCAAGCAAGCAAGCAGGCAAGCAGGCAGGCTCTGAAACCCACACCAGCCAAACAACCTTTCGAGCTTATTCTCTGCTTGCGCACTGTCAACGCTTAGAGCCAACCAAGTGTTCCTACACCATCTCGTATCACCCTCATCCGCCCCATCCGCACCCGACGCCCCTACTCCCGTGTCCACCCTCTCCACCCAACAACGACGCGATACACCCGAGTTCTTTGGCTCTCGACCTTACCAAAGCTTTTTTTTGCACGACACATTAGACAGCCCAGCAGCCTATCATGATGGGAACGATACGAAGGGCATCACCCTCTGCAAGGGATAGAGACTTGAAAGCGGGCGAGCTTATATCGGACTCGGAAACGGAATCAAATTTATCGCGGCCTCCAACGCCTGAACGCCACCAATACCCCAAGCATCGTCTCAGTGGCCTTCAAAGCAAGGATGGCAACGCTCTCAAGCATGAGCCAAGCGGCGCAGACAACGGTAGTGGCAGTCGACTCCAAATGGTGCGGGAACCCAGTCCCTTTGACCCGCCACCTGCGCCCAATGGTACCGGCCCCGCTGCCGGCCTAGCAGCCGCTCCAGGAGCATCTGCTGCTGCCGTCTCCGAAGCGCAAACGCTCGCGACAAAATCTAGCTCAGAAGCAAGGACAAAACCAGGGTTGCCGGTCGGAGCAGCACCTGAGCCCAACAGTGTGCCTGCCCCCAAGACCACGGTCACGGGTGCCTCTCGCGCATCATCAAAGCCTCCTTCTCGAGCCTCTTCGCCGCCGCCCAGGGCTATGTCCCCGCCTCCCAAGGTGCCTGCCACTACCAAGATCAGCAACAGCGGCATCAAAGGGCAAGGTGGTTTCCCTTCGCCACCTCCCATTGCCTCGAGCATGTCGAGCTCCTCCCTCGCCACTGTCAAGGCCCCTGCTCCTGCAACGTCGTCGCCGTCCCTCGCCGGCGGGATCACTCCAACTCCACAGGCGCAGCCGCAGTCCCACTCGTCGTCCACGCATCAGGCGCCTCCGGAAAAGGCAGAAAGAGACGGCGGTCGCGGCATTCTACGCAGGATGCTTTCCGGTGGCGGCAACAACGAGCGGGATCGAGAGCGGGATCGACCTAGCTCTGGCGGCAATCATTCCCCTTCGCGCTCGCCTCACCTGAGATCCATCTCAGCATACGGGCCAGGCAACGGTGCACGCAGCGCATCTTCTTCAGGTCCCACGCCACCTGGAACCCCAAAGCATGAGCATGTAGGCGGTCCTGACGGTAATAGTCTTATGCACGCTGTGCAGTCGATGAACCTGGGACAGGGACCCAATGGCACATCTCACTCACCTGGCGCTAGTCAGCCACCGAGCCGAAGTCAGTCCTTCAAGAAGAAGGAAAAGAGCGCTAGCGACGGCAGCAGCGGCCCATCTGGCAGCGCTGCGCAGCAAGAGGGCGGCAATCGGTTGACTGCGGCTGCCCTTCGTGATATGGAGTCGAAGCAGCCAGCTGCCAGCGGCAAACCGAAAGATAAGGATGCCCGATCTTCGGCCTCTTCGACGTTGAGGGATATGATTGCAGGCCTGGGAGGTTCCGGACCTGGCAAGGTGTCTCGTAGGGGATCCAATGTCTCTCACGGCAACCGCTCTGACAAGTCCGGCTCGGAAAAGGGCGAGTCCAAATCCATGGCTGGCAAGAGCGCAGCGGGCAGCGAGAATACTACGAGTCTTCTCAAGAAGTACGGCGTATGCGAAAAGGCCGCCATCGGCAAAGGTGCCACTGCCGTTGTCCGCCTGGCTCACAAGTGGGACAGGAGCACAGAGAAGCTCTACGCAGTCAAAGAGTTCCGAAAACGCCGCAAGAATGAGACGGAAAAGGAGTACGTCAAGAAGCTCACCTCTGAGTTCTGCATCTCCTCGACGCTGCACCACATCAACATTGTCGAGACGGTGGATCTGGTCCAGGATGAAAACCGCCACTGGTGCGAGGTAATGGAGTACTGCCCGGGCGGTGACCTGTATGCTGCCATCAAGCGCGGCGGCATGAGTCAGAGCGAAGTCGAATGCTGCTTCAAGCAGATTCTCAACGGCATTGCCTACTTGCACTCGATGGGCGTCGCACACCGAGACATCAAGCCCGAGAACCTGCTCCTCGATGCCGTCGGGCACGTCAAGATCACCGACTTTGGCGTCTCGGACGTGTTCCGCATGTGCTGGGAGAAGTCGACGCATTACTCCAAGGGTCTTTGCGGCTCTGAGCCTTATATTGCGCCCGAGCAATTCGAGTGCAAAGAGTACGATGCTCGACTCGTCGACGTCTGGGCAGCCGCCGTCGTCTTCTACTGCATGCAGTTCCAGGAGCTTCCTTGGCGCGTGGCCAAGATGTCCGATCCGACATTCAAGGAGTTTGTCCATTCGTACCATGGATCGCCGGCCCCATCGCCTCTCTCCAACTTGAGCCCTCGAGAGTGCAGGCCCTTGCTCAAGAAGATGCTCTGCCCTGATCCCAAGGGACGGTGGGGCCTGGACGAGATTCTCAAGGACCCCTGGCTGAACAGTGTGCAGCTTTGCGAGAATGGAGTCGCTCCAGACCACAAGCACCACATCGTCACGACGAACCTCGGCTCCTCGTCCTGAGCGGCAGCCCCGAGCGCACAGTCTCGAACCGGGCCGTCAGCTGGTGCATCTCACTAAACGAGGAACAGAGGCCTCGCAGCTCCGAGCGCTACTCGCTAGCGACATATACAATCGCACTCGCCTGCCCAACCCTGCCCGCTACGAAGACACAGACCCGGCTTTTCCTCCCGCTTTGTCCTATTCCGTCACGGCCTCATAAGTCCCCTTTGCCCTCTTTTATGTTCCTCCTTGTGTATTACATACTTCCTTGATCCGTTGACGACATGGCATTTTCCCCGGCTGATACTTCCCATTCTTCGCATCCTGCGGTCTGCTTCTCGTCGTGCAATCCAAATACAGTCCCATAGCTGGAACTCGATGGGTGAGCGTTGGCTAGTCCATGAGCGCATTCGCATCATCTTGGGCGAATGCTCTGTCCCTGGTCATGAATGCTTCTGTCCGACCGGTACTCATCAATGGGGATGTAGCTCAGGGGTAGAGCGCTTGCTTAGCATCTAGTGCACCAGCTTCGGCTGCATGAGGCCCGGCGTTCGAATCGCCGCTTCTCCACACTTTTTTGCTTTACTTTCACACCAACGCCTTCCTTTTCCCGCCATTTGACGCTTTCCTTTTCTCCAGAGGAGACGGCGAGCTGAGCAGTGCTGAAGGATTCATGCGGGTGCCGCTGCAAAGAAACAACGTCGCGGATACTGTTGCCGGGTTCAGCCCAGCGTCGCGCTGTCAGTACGGATGACGAATCGGCTCGCGATCAGACAAGTATGCGGATTCATATGGTTTGATTGAATCGCTGTACGGTTCCAGCAACAGCGCGCCTCAACCGAAGTAGAAGAGCTCATTCTTCTTCTTTGCCTGCACCTCCAAGATTCCGCCAATGTAATGCTCGTGGTCCAAGACTGTTGCTCCCTCGCGCAGTGCAATCATACCCGCCTCGACGCACACAGCCTTGAGCTGAGCACCATTCATCTCGTCTGTAGATCCGGCCAACTCCTCAAAGTTGACATTGGGGCCCACTGCCATTTTGCGCGAGTGAATCTCCATGATACGCGCGCGAGCCTGCTCATTGGGGAGCGGGAACTCGATTTTTCTGTCCAGCCGACCAGAACGCAGCAGAGCGGGGTCGAGAATGTCGATACGATTCGTGGCGGCAATGACCTTGATGCGCGCGTCGGACGAGAAGCCATCGAGCTGGTTCAGGAGCTCCAACATGGTGCGTTGTACCTCTCGGTCACCGGACTTGTCCGAATCGAAACGCTTGGTGCCGATGGCGTCGATTTCGTCGATGAAGATGATGGCAGGTGCCTTTTCCTTGGCGAGCTCAAAGGCATCGCGCACCAGCTTGGCGCCGTCTCCGATGAACATCTGCACAAGGCTGGGTCCGGCCAATTTGAGGTAGCAGGCGTTGGTCTGGGCGGCACATGCTCGCGCAAGGAGCGTCTTTCCCGTTCCGGGTGGACCGTACATGAGTGCGCCCTTGGGTGGACGAATACCTAGATTCTTGAACCTCTCCTCTTGTTGCATGGGAAGGACGATTGCTTCCACGAGCTCTTCTACCTGCTTGTCCAATCCACCAATGTCACTGTATGTCTCGGTGGGCCGCTCATCCACTTCCATTGCCTTGACTCTCGAATCGTACTCGGCGGGTAGCTTGTCAAGGACCAGGTACGAGTCCTTGTTGACACCGATGAGGTCGCCGGGTCGCAAGTCGTTGGAGTCGACGAGACCAATAAGAGGGAGAAAGATAGTTTGACGGGTCGACGTCTTGATAACAGCGCACTTGGGGCGAGGACCGGCAGTGGGCGGCACCGAAAGGGCAGACGATGGTTCCGGAGCGTCCTCGTCGACGTCTGGGTCGATGTCGAGGATCTGAGGATTAAAAGTGGATGTGAGGGGCGTCGGTCATTAGCGGGTCAGATTCGCAGAGAGGATGTGAGGAGCGGACTATGCGCCCATCTGCACGCCTACACACCTCTACTACATTGCCCACCAAGAAGGGGAGCACCTTGTTCTGTCTAATCTTGTCAACATTGTCCTTGATTTGCGCTTCCATCGTCTTTTGTTCGTGCATGAGCCTCATCTGCTCGGAGCGCATGACCTTGACATCGTTGTCCAAGAGCCTCGTCCGGGTCTCGATTTCGTCGACCGAGGCATTGAGAATGTCGTCTGGAAGCTCCGGAGACGATGGCCGAGACGCCTGAGGCTGCTGTGTGCTGGATGATGCCTCTGCTGTCGACATTGTGGGACCTGTTGTGGGTTTGTGGGGATCGCACTAGGGTAGGTCCAGACTTAGTTGGTGGTACTGTTGGCGTGGGTGTATTGTATGCACTGGAATCGAGGGCCACGCCATCCTCGCGCTTGAGCTCCACTCGACGGTGACGCGCGTCGCTGCCGCCGTCGGCGCGCTCATTCTCCGGAACGGGAGGCCAAGGGTCGAAGCCTCAAGCGAAGCTTTTCTTCCTCGTTGAGCACTAACGTTGTCGGTCACCTTCTTGTCCAACTCCGTCTCGAGGCTTCACAGGGTCACCGAAACCAGACCCTTTTCCTTCAACAAGAACAAAAAAAAGTACAACTAGCTGGCCTCGCACAACCGTACGCGATCCCTAGCCTTCACAGTTGCCGCCCACCACCCACACTCGAACATTCACCGTGGCACAGCTGGAAGATTGCGCACCTCGACAAGGTGGTCAACCGGCTCTGCCTCTCAGCGAACCCGCCTATCACCATACCCAGGCCGCACCTACTTTGAGTCAACGACGACCTCCAACTTTGCGAAAATGCAACTCACACCCTCTCTGCGCGCCAAGTCTGCGGCATTCCGTCGCGCCGCCCAGAAGCACAGACAGGTTGCGGAGCAGAGGAAGATGAAGGGCGAGCTGCGCCACGCAGTCTCTCTTTACCACCTAAGCCCTTCTTTTTACCCCTCGCCTGCTCCTGGCTCTTCTGGCTCAAAGGCAGATGCTGCCGCTCTCGATGAGCGCCTCGACATGACCATTCGCCAAGACATCTGGGGACCTCCGGGACATACTCACGTCCCTGGTAGATACAAGTACATTCCGCAGTGGCACGACGGCGACACGCTCCTCGCCAAGCTCAGTGCCGCCGCAAGGAGGGGTCCACGGGACGGATCCACGGACGCAGACCAGCCGCTCCTCGCAGGTTCTTCGACATTCTCGAAGCTGTCCCAATCGCCGCATGCCTTCTCAGGAGAGTCGGGAAGCTCATCGACGCAAGACAAGAAGCCCTACGACGAGTTGCGCGAATCTTTCCTGTCCTTCAACGATGGCATGACGCAGGCGCCGCTTCCTCCCAGACCCACCTATGACGAAAGCGAGCCACCACAACAGCACATTCAGCCAGGAAGCTCGACTGCCATTAGACAGGGCGGTGTCGACGAAAGGAGTGCGAGGATCAGGGATGCACTGTTCGGAACAGTGGGTGGTGGTGACAAGCCTGGCTTCGAGGTCGTCCAGGAGCGGACGAGATTACAGAAGGGCAGGCAGAGTGACTCGGGAGAGTCGCAATAAGAAGCGGCATTTATTTGGGACGAGTCAATGCATGCGCTTCGGTCCAATGATTTTGTTCGATGCTTCAGCTGGCTGCTGTCAGACGTCTGATGCGCTAGCGTGTTGCGCCTGCCTCTGCGAGGGCACAGGACGTCAGAAAGGCTGGGCAAGGCGAAGACCGTGCGCACTCGAAGAAGATGGAGCAGTCCGATGCCTGCACCGAACGAGCTGACGCGAGGTTGACGGCCTCTGCAAGCACAACTCTGGTGGTCAAGGTAGTAAGGTTTGTCGCGTGCGACATCGGCCATCGCATGGCATGGGTATCACGGATCAGATTGCGGACATCACAGGCAACGTCAAAGCATCGACGATCCATTGCGAGCGGCAAGAGCGGCAGTAGCCCCGGAAAGGACGTGGGGGCTAGGGTATTTTCGGAGAGCGGAACTGCAGGCAATCGGACACTGGCTTGGGCGGACTGCGGGTCCGGACCCGAGATGCGCTCCGATATCTCCCGATGTGCTACGAAATCGCTCACCTCAGCAGCGACGCCGGCACAGTTGGTTCATCGAGCTGCCAAAATCTGTTGCTGCGGTCGTGGTGGCAAGGTCGATTGGAGGAGCTTATTCTACCTTGAGCATTCGATGTAGCGAAAATTCGGACTACTTTATTCTCAAGACACTGAGGCCGCTGTGTATGGCTGCGAGTCGCGCGTGCGTGTGTGCCCGCGTGAGGCGTGTCTGGAGTGATCTGACTAATGAAATGGCCTGGCCTTTGATCGCGGCCTGGGCTGCTCTGCCCTGGCTCCCGCGCGTGACTCCTCCGCCCGGCTCGTCCATGAGCTAATCCGCCGCCCCGCCTGCGCCGCGCGACCGGCTGTCAGTCTTTCGTGCCGCTCACATCGCCGCGTCGCCACCCGCCGTTGCCGTGCAGGCGCAGTGGCGCGAGGCCGTGGCGGGGCACGTCGCAGGGCCGGAACCCCCCGCTTCTCGCCCGCGAGGATTTGCAATCAAGTGGCCCCGCTGGGCTGCCCCCCGCGTTTGGACCTCGGCCCCCTCTCGTGCCCGCCCCCCCCCCCCACTGGCCGCAGGTGTTCCTTGACAGCCGGACCAATCACATTTCGGCTCTTGAACCACCACCATCTGTTCCTTCTCCACCACTCACTTGACCATCGTTGCACACACACACTAATACACTGCACGATTCACCTCGAACATGGCACTCTTCAACACCGCCGCAACTTCTTCACTGCGTCGGGCCGTGGCTGGCCCCTCGTCTCTTATGGCCACGGCCTCGAGGGGCATTGCCACAACGGCACCCCGGAGCCTCGCCACCCCGGTCCAAGAGCCACACCCCTCAGCCGAGTCGTCGGCCAAGGCACCAGCTACCAAGCCGCAGCACCTCAAGGACTTTAAAATTTACCGTTGGGTGAGTATAGGCACCGCGGGAATGCGGCATACATTGTCACTGTTGCCCGTCGTGCTCTTCTGACCAGCCTTTCACTCCTGTCGCTGCCTTCCTTGACCGCAGAACCCCGACCACCCGACGGAAAAGCCAAAGATGCAGACGTACACTCTTGACTTGAACCAGACGGGACCCATGGTTTTGGACGCACTCATCAAGATCAAAAACGAAGTCGACCCGACGCTGACCTTCCGTCGCTCGTGCCGTGAGGGCATTTGCGGATCGTGTGCGATGAACATTGACGGTGTCAACACGCTTGCGTGCCTGTGCCGGATTGAGAGGGCCGGAGACAGCAAGATCTACCCCCTCCCGCACATGTACATCGTCAAGGACCTCGTGCCCGACCTGACGCAGTTCTACAAGCAATATCGCTCCATCGAGCCCTTCCTCAAGGCAGACAAGACGCCCGAGCAAGGCGAGCACCTTCAATCACCGGAAGAGCGACGCCGTCTTGATGGTCTCTACGAGTGCATTCTCTGCGCATGCTGCTCGACATCGTGCCCTTCGTACTGGTGGAACCAGGACGAGTACCTTGGCCCTGCCGTCCTCATGCAGGCATACCGCTGGATGGCCGACTCGCGTGACTCGCATGGTGACGAGCGCCGTGCCAAGCTCGAGAACACCTTCTCGCTCTACCGTTGCCACACCATTTTCAACTGCTCGCGTACCTGCCCCAAGGGTCTCAACCCGGCGCGTGCCATCTCCCAGATCAAGGCCGACATGGCCTTTGGCCCGCCACCTGACTCCAAGCGGCCTGTCGTTGCCGACGCATAATTGAAGGTGGTGTCTGCGGGGGTGTCTGCATTTATTGTCTTGGCTGGCGCCAACAAGCAGTCACTCCTCCCGGTTGTGGTCCCATTACCCATTGATCCTGGTCGCGCTCCCTTCGTCTCGAGGATTGTTTGCACCGATCGACCGGTTCCTCTCACTCCATTCCCGCCTGTCAGCCCATAGCACACACATTCTTCACCGGATTACAATTACATTGCAGCTATTCCCACATTTGCCCGTTGCCGATGCGAGTTCTGTGAGGGTGTGGGGTGGTGAATTGTGTGCCTTCTTCCACTTCGTCTTGGATGCGGTGCAGGGTCGCTGCGTTTGACCGGGGCAAAAAAAGCGTGGAGAAGCGGCGATTCGAACGCCGGGCCTCATGCAGCCGAAGCTGATTGCACTAGATGCTAAGCAAGCGCTCTACCCCTGAGCTACATCCCCATTTATGATGAGCACGTCGCACAGAACGTACTGAAAGCCAGCGCGTCTCTCGCCACTCAGCAACACGTTGGAACGACATTCTCACTGCCAAGATGCAAGCAGAATGCATACACACACCACAACGCCACACAAGGCATGGCACGGCAGACGGCTGTTTCATGGCAAGCAACGCGTCCAATGTTACACTACAGGCAGCAACGATGTGAGTTTGCGGCGTGCGGATCCATGAAGTCTGAAGGCGGAATGCGGAACGCGGACTGCCAGAGTGGGAGTGGGAGTGGGAGTATGAGTGCGTGACGTAGGACATGGGACATGGGACGGCGCGAGGAACGGGTGAGGAGATAGCCCGACCGTCGGTGCAGGTGCGGGTGCGGATCCAGAGATAGGCAACGGTGCGCAGAAGATAGGTAGTGAATGTCCAATACAGATACGGGTGGGTACGGGGCTCGCAAGGCAATGGCAATGGCCGGGGCAAGAGCAAGGGCAAGGGCGGAAAAGGGACTGACTATCCGTAGTGTGCGAGAAAATGAAGAAATACAAGATGGCGGGAAAGAGGCAACGAGGCAAGACTGTGACGATGCCGAGAGCGGAGCGGGAAGTCGGGACTCTGGACCTAGACCGATAGACTGAAGACGGCGGGGCGGAGGTCCGCCGCCTACCCTGCGACGAGGCGCGTAAGCGTGAACATCGTGGATCCGATGAGGCGGATGCAGGACATGGCCGCCACGAATACGAGGATGAGGACCATGTATACCTTTGTGCGGGTCGTTCCCGAGTCTGCGTCAAAGGTTGTGCTGGTGCTTGAACCCAGAATGATCGCAGCGAGGAGCCCATTGGTGAGGATCCACGTAAGGAGGACGTTCGTCCGAACGCCCGCGTAGTAGTCTTTGCGAATCAGGTCCTTTTCTGCGGAACCGCGCTCGCCCTTGATGATCATTGGGCGGGTGCGGAGGTTCATCAAGGCCTCGTCGTATGCCTGGTCAATGTCCGTCTGGCTCGTCGGAAGGGTAATCTCGACGACGTCTTTGCCCGTCGAGGTGACGCTTCCCAGGTCGTTGTTGACGGTGTCTGACCCCTTGGTACCCCACGAGAAGTCGTGGATGTTGGCAAAGGCGTAGACTTGGAGGATATTGATGAAAGAGGGAGCCAGGAGGAGATATTGCACAAACGAGGTGACCAGGTGCAGAGGGTCCAGCGCAATGAGAGACGACAGGAGCCAGACGCCGTACGTCGCCAGCAAGCTTACAATCATCTGCGCGTAGATGGCGTCGTGGACATTCTTGGCGGCGCGGACGAGACAAAAGATGGCGCCAATCATCATGTACAGCGTCAGCACGGCAAAGATGATCGTTGCGGCCTTGTACTTCCATCGACTGCCCTGTGGCCGGTTGCCGAGGGAGAAGACGAAGCACGACACCAGCGTTCCAAGGTAGAGGTACTGCGCAATTGTGTTGAGCACATTGATGCCCTTGAGCTTGAACGAGTCGCTCTCCAGAGAGCTCGTCAAGATGCGGAAGAAGATGTAATAGTTTGCGACTCCGAACCAGGCAAAGCAGACGTTGGTAAAGGAGTAGACGGACTCGATCATCAGGAACGTCTTGCGCCAGACGCCGTGATCGCTGGCCAAGAACTGTCTCGAGTGCGTCAAGGAGTACAGGGCAGCAAACAAGCTTCCGTTGAGCCAGCGGCGGCGTTGGGAAATAAACTCGGGGAGACTGTCGGGCACGTCGGTGACGCCGCGTGCCTGCTTGATGTACTTGAGGACCCAGCGCTCGCCGCGCTTGGCTGCCAATTCAAAGCAGAGGATTCGGTCCTCGGCGAGGTACATGTTGGAGGAGAAGACGTCGGCGTCGGCGCCCAGGAGGGACTCTCCCTTGAAGTAGGAAGCCAGTGGCCCCCGTCCGAGCTCATCATTCTGCAAGGCCAAGTACCGATAGGCGGAAAAGGCACCGGGCAAGACGCTAATGTAGCCAAAGATGGACTCGGTGGGCTTGTCCAGGATGTTGCTCATCTTGTACTCGAAATTTTGTGCGGCGACGAGGGGGTTGATCAAGGCCTTGCCCAGCCCCCACTTTCCCTTTGTGTCGGCACAGATTTCGCCACATGCGCCAGCGACGTTGGAGTGCAAGTCGAAGCTCTTCCACAGAAAGTAGATGGATTTGGCCTCGGGCCGGGTCCCTGCGTCTAGGAGAATGCATACATTGGGCTGGAGCAAGGGGCCAAATGCATTGAAGAACCACTTGTGCGAGTTGATCTTCTTGCGGTTCTGCTCCTTGATGCAGAGGAGAATCTGCACTGGCACCAGTCCACGCTCAGCGCCCTTGAATTGGAGGTTGCTGTCGATGCTTAACTGCGTCGTGTACTCGTACAAGTGGGCTTCGACTCGCTTGCCATTGACGACGTTCTTGGCAACGCCTTCTTGGTAGACGCCCAGCGCAGCCAGACAGTCTAGCACTCGCGGATGCATGTTTTTCCGCCCGTCGGCAATGATGGCCACGACGACCTTTTTCCAGCCGTCGGAGCCCCACGTGCGAGACTTTGTGCGGGAGCAGAGGTGTGCAATGTTCTTGAATACGCCGTGCAGCGTCCGCGTCAAGAGCTGCTCGTCTTCATTGTACAGCGTGACGGCAATGAAGAGCTCTGTATGCCGGTCCATCATGACGGGTCTGAGCGTGTAGTTGGATGTTGGGAACTCGTCGGCATCGCAGGTGACGGCCGTATAGCGCATCGTCTCGAACTCTTCTTCTCCGCGGCGACTGAGGAAGCCCTTGAGCTTGCTGGGCACGGGGCAGTCGAGGATGAGGTTTCCCTGTGTCAAGACGACTTTCTTCTTGGTCTTGTGCCGTCTCAAGAGGGCCCCCTTGGCGGGTGCAGGGCCAAAGTGTTGCGTGTCGAGGGCCATTGCTGGGCTAAATGCCCCCTCTTCGTCTGCGTCCCAGTAGTCGTCGGGGTCCCCGAGGTACTCTCCATCATCCGAGACATAGTCTCCCTTTTCATCATCACCATAGTCGCCGCCATGCCCGACGGCAGTTGCGTCGTCTCCGCCACTATTGCGAAGGTAAGGGGAGTAAGGGTTTTTGAGGGCCAAATTGGTGAGAGCCTGCGCCAGCGGCGTGTTGACTTGGTACTGTGCCCCCGGCGTGTGCTGCATCTCAGTCTTGTCGTCGTAGACAGATGACGGCGAGCCATAGTCTCCTTGGTTACCGGTGCCACTGTGACCACTGTAAACGGTGCTGGAAAGTGCTCCATAAGGGGAAGGCGAGCGGCCACCTCCGTATGGATTTGACAGCAGCGTGGGTAGGTGAGCCAGCGCTTCGTTGTTGTTGTTCGCGCTCGACGATGGTGGCTGGGGACTCGATGTCGAGGGAATGTTGTAGTGGACGGGAGAGGCGGCTTGACTCCGCGAACCCGTAGAAAGAGCGGCGGCGGCTTCGTTGTAGAAGCTCTCGCTGAGCTGCGGGCCGTGGCTGCTTAGTCCTAGTGGCATGTGAGCTGTCTCGTCTTGGTAGCCATGTGGATAGTCTGGGTAAGGGTGGTCAGCATCGCCTTCGTCCTCCACCGAGGCTTGCTTGTAGCGGTAGTCACTACCGCCTGGGTTCATGTTGTTGTTGTTGTCGGAGTCGGAGTCGCCGCCCAACAAGGATGTGTTTGCCTGCTCGTGTTCTTGTGCCCGATGTGCGTTTGTATAGCTAGATGAGGAGTCTGTGGGATTAGATGGTAAAGGTGGTGGTGGTTTCCGCTGAACGGGCATGGGTTGGGAGGGGGGGAGCGGATTGAAAGGAGGCGGGATAGGGCTGTATTGTAGTGGTAGCAATGGGGAAGGAAGAAGAAGAAGAATTCGCTAAAGCGATTTGCGTTTGTCCAAGCTGGGTGGTCGCAGCCTCGAGACGCAGGATGAGTTAGTCTAGACGTGAGCCTCTGCGAGTGCCTGCGTCGTGGCTGTTTGGTAAGTAGACAAAGGAAGTGATATGGTACGGCGGAAGCGGGGAGCGGGCAGGCGGGAAGGGGAGGTTTGCTAGCGGGAAGGAGGTGGGTGGATCAAGCAAGCGGGCAGGCAGACAGGCAAAGCAGTCAGGGGACGTGGTGATCAAGGTCAACTCGGTCACTCACTAGTGGCTGCACCTCTTTCTGTTCCCACATAGACAATCGCCGGACAAGGGCACCGCACCGCACGCGAGGTAACGGCACAGGCCCCTAAGTTGCAAGGCATGGCGTGGCCACGGGCCGGTGCGAGTGCACAACATTGCAGCTGCCGTCGTCTCGTCTCGTCTTTGGACGCCTTGGGCCCAAAGGAATGGGACTCAGGACTCAGGACTCAGGACTCGGCCAGGACTACTCAGGGGTAGATGCTCGTCCAACCGCGTGACTGCAGCAGGTGCGTCGGGGTGCGGGTGCGCGTGTGCGTGTTGGTCTGTGTTGTTGTTGTTCTTGTCGCACCTCCAGGCCCAAGCCCGCTCCCCCGCCCACGCCCACGCCCACGCCCACGCCCCTCACCTGCATGTCGCCTCATCCTGCATACGAGCGAGAGCGAGAGTGAGAGCGAAAAGTTGCTCCTATTTTGTGCTCCTATTCCGCGAGTCGGAGCCGAGGCCGATTTCCCCGCCTGCGTCTCTCTAATCCGTGGCAACCACAACCAACGATGAAAGGGAGAGCCAGAAAACCAAGCCTTGTGTGCATGTATTGAATGGGTGTGTGTGCTGAAGTGAAGAGCAGGTGGGTCCATGGAAACGGAGCGAGATGACAAAGGAGCATGACAAAGAAGGAGACGCAGACAGGCACATCGAGTCGCAAGAGAAGAAGAGAAGAGGCGCCCGCGTCGTGACTCGCAGGGACGACATTGTCCACTGCTAGATCATCGGGGCCGAGGTGAATGGATGAACAAGTCGAAGGAAGTATGATACACAATGCGCGCAAAAAGGAAAAAGCCGCGCGGAAGAAGGACCCTCGCGCTGCGGTGTGGGACCCGCAGCAAGAGGGCCCTCGTTGGAACCATGGAAAAGGAACCGGTGACATGGGAATGGGGGCCGGTGACGTATGTACATTTTCATGCGGCGGCGTGGCAATGCATGCTGAATGTTTTGGATGGGAGCGTGGGGCTATCCGATAAGATCATACTCGCTGCCACTCTCGTAAGCGCTGCCGGGCGAGTCGTAACCGCCACAGCCGCGCGGTCCAGCTCGTCCTCTCGGTGCAGAGGGGGCGCTTTGGGTAGCGCAGGGGGCAGGGCGTGACGTTGCAAAGTATGGGTTGCTCTTCGTTTCGCTATAAGAAGATGCCCATAGCGGCTGCGAACTTTGCGCCCCGTTGGCAGCGGCCGATGGAGGTGGCGGGCTGGGACTCGTCAGCGCGAGCGCAGGGACAGAGGGCGTCTCTACACCTTGACTGGCATCAGATGCAGTGGCTCTCGTATTTGTCGTGGCACGTCCGCGCTCCCGACCTTGCATAGAGTCCTCTTCGCGATCGCTCTCAGTCGGCGCCAGTGTCCTCCTGGCGGCGCGCTCTTCGCTTGACGTTCGCTGCAGCGAGGATGCCCGGACGGCACGGGTGCGAGGGGGAGACAGCGTCGAGTCTCGATCAACAGAGGGGCCCCTTGAGGACGGTGGCGACGGCGGCGGCGACGATGACGATTGCGAATCGGGCTGCATCGCGCTCGAGTCTGACTGTGAAGCACCACCACCACCACCACCCAGGTCATTGATGCTAGGAGGTGCAGTGGGGCGAGGCATATGGCCAGTAGGTTTCGACGACGGAAGAGGCGGTGGTGGCGTAGTCAAGCCAAAGCGCGCAATGAGAGGATTCGTCGACTGGCCGCGCACACCGTTGCCCAAGTTGCGGCCACCAAGGCCCGTGCCGATGCCAGCCATACGGCAGGCACGCTCCCGCTCGCGTTCTCTTTGGAGGCGAAGGTGTTCAGCTGGAGAGAGGCGGCCTCCTGGAGTCGATTTGCTCGCGGATGAATGAGATGCCGCTCGAGGATCATAGTGGCCTGTCAAGCCGCCCGTCGATTCGCGTCTGGGTCGTTCTGCAATCGCATCGGCACCAGACGCCGGTGCGAGGTGTTGCGAAGCGTCCTCTCGTGGCGGCGACGAAGAAGGCGACGACGACCCTGACGAATCGTCCGCAGGGCCATTCGCGACTGTCTTTGAGTCAGCCTGCGACGGGGGCTTCTGGGGCAATTTGCAGCTCGTGAGGGCCGCAATGGCACTGCACTTGGCAGAGAGGAGGCCCATCTCCATGTCCATCCTCTGCATCTCCTCGACGTCTTCGACGCTGAGGCGATTGTTGATGGGGCAAGAGGAGCGGTCGTAGTCGACGGGCGAATGGGTGCGAATCGTCTGCGGGGGCGCAGGTGAGAATCGCACGTGGCAGCGGCCGCGCTCCAGCGACGAGTCCCTGGTCGACTGCCCGCTCTGTGCAGAATTGCGACGTGAGAAGCAGGGGCGAAGTGGCATCTTCGTCTTTGACGACACATGAACAGGTGATGATGACCGCCTTGGTCGGGACCCGCGCCGCAGCAGCGGTTGCACCGGCGACGTTGGGGGAGTCGTGTCTGGGGACGAAGGAGCCGCTTGGGCAGCACTGCGGGCCTTTTCTGGCGTCGAAGGTGGGCTGTGCGACTCTTTGCAAGTGAGAGCGTCTGCCGTTTCTGCCTCAAAGACGCCACGGCGAGGCGTCGGAGCTGGAAGGGCGTGGTCAACGACGCGGTGGCCTGCCTCTGTCATTCTGGAAGCCGTGGGCGTCTCCGTCTCTGACGGCTGGTCACCGACGGGAGTCGAGGGAGAAGGTGCGACGCCGCCGCCGTCTTGACCGTCTGCAGCCACCGATGCATTGATGCACTCGCACAGCGGGCTGGGCACAGCTGGCACCGTCTCACTGGGTGATATGCTACGTACGGGTAGTGGTGGAGGTCCTGCGAATTCCGCCCAGTGGGCCGCAGGCGGCGTACCAGGGTAATTGCCATCGCATCGACCGGGTGGACTTGCACTGTGGCAATTGCTCCCATTGCTGGAAGAGAGGGGTGAAGACGCGCCCGAAGCAGACGCCGATGAGCGTTCCGAGGCGGTAGTGGTGGACTGATGATGATGATGATCCTTGGCGGGCATCTTCGTCGTGTTGATGCCCGGGGCTTCACCTGCACCTTCCTCGGCCAGTTCGGCAATGCGACCTTTGCGACGCCTGGCAACCAAGCTGGCAGGTGCTCGCGAGGTCCAACGAGAGTGATGCGAGAGGCCATGGCCGCCATTGCGTGGGGAAAAGTGAGAAAGGCCGTGGAAGCCCTGGGCGGCGTGCTGGTGCGAGTGGTACTGTCCATGCGAGGTAATGGTCCTGCGTCTCGCCAGGTTCTCGCCAAATTTGGCGCCATCAGACGGGTGGAGGAGCTGGCCCGTCGCCTGGCCCTGGTCGTCGTCGGACTCGAGAATGGGAGAATCGTTGCCAACGTTGTGGTGGTGGTAGTTGTCCTCATCGAGCTCCGAGACAGTCTCGAGTTCAGGCTCGCCAAGCTCGAGGTCCTCTACGTCGGCGAGATCGCCTCTGTAGCCAGAGTGAAAGGAATTCCAGGAACTGATACTGCTTGGAGAATCCATTTCGTATTCCTCGATGCTGTGTTGGCTGTCGGCATAGCTCGTCGATGGGCTGGGAGGGATGCTGTGATTGGTGGAACCAGAGTGGTTGGGCTCGAGGCGGGTGAATGCATGCTTGGGGGAGACGGACATTGAAGCGAGGCGGGAGGAGAGTGTGGCCGTATGGTCCAGGGCGGCAACGCCGTCGTCGTCGTCGCCGCCGTCGTCGTCGTCGCCGCCGTCGTCGTCATGATTGGCCTTTGCAGAAGGAGGTGGACCAAAGTTGAAGCTGGAAAAGGGGTGTTGGTAGATGGAGGATGAAGACGAGGACGAATAGCCCTGTAAACCATCTTCAGCACTAGCGGCGGCCGTAGCAGTAGTATCAGTGCCACCACTGCCGGCCCCACCAGCGCTACCTGCTATGGACGTGGGGCGAGCTGAGATGTGAGCCATTCTGGGAGAGAGGAGGGTGGAGAGGCGACGGAGGGATGATGTCCATTAAATGATCCTGGGTGGGCGCAAAGTGTGGAGGAGATTTGGAGGGAGGGTACGTGGGAGGTCTTGGACGCTTGCTTTTGCGAGAAGATGCTATGCTACAAGGCGAGAGATGGATGGAGGGGCGGGTATATATCAAGGTGTGAGAGTGGGGAGTCGAATGTCAAGTCGTGGACTGGCTGGCTCGAGCGTGGAGAGCGTCGAAAGGGACAGGCAGGTAGGCGAGGCCAAGATTCACAAGACGACTGAGACTGCGGCTGGATGTGTGGTTGTGTTGGTGTAAGTGTGTAAAAGGACTGCCAGCAATTTGGAGAGATTTGAAGATTTTGGGGGGACAGGGAGCAAGAACAAGGTTGTGCTGGCGCCGAAGCGGAGAGATGGGGGATATGCTGGGCGAGGGCGGGGACAGAAAAGGGGGGGTTGCAGTAGCGGTCACCCTGTATGCATACAATACGCTGCGTGTGCGATGCAGTTGTTACTGTAGTTTATTTTGTTCCAGGAGCCGGCCGCCGCTGGCATCAAGGTTTCTCGCAGCCCTGGCGAACCGCGTCCGGCGCCATCGCCATCGCCATCGCCCATCGCCCATCGCTAAGGCCATCGTCATTTGTGGCCCGCCTCTGTTTGCATTTTTGCCATTGCCGCTGCTTTGCATGGATTCCAGGGCCAAATTCCGACGCGGCGGTGTGGGTCCGCCCGCCGCCCCGCCCACCGCCTGGATCGACGCGGGTGCTGATGAATTATGAATAGGGAGGGTCGCAGACTACTTACACTGCAATACACTCGCAATACAATCGAAACCAAGCGCAACCACGGGCCCAGGGCGTTTGCAACTGATCCGCGATTGCATTTGGCGATTGATGCGGGCAATGCACTGAATCGATGCGAGCGAAACCGTCGGCCTCTGCGCCGAGAAGCGGGGGAAAAGGAGAGACGCTGACGCTGACGCTGCGACAAAAAGGCTGCCAGGTGAGCCTTGCAAGCGCTTTGGCCTGGCCTGGCCCTGACCTGGCCTAGCCTGTTGACGCTTTTGACGCTTGTGACGCTGTGACGCTCCGACGCTGTGAGGGTCTGCGCGGGTCTGCCGGGCCTGGATGGCCTGAACGGGTGATGCGGAGGAGGCGGATGCGGATGCAATTGCATTTGCGCGCGCGAGAGTGGAGACGGGAATTGCCTTTGCACAGTGCCAGTGCAACTTGGGCTCAACGGCCGGCCGCCTTGCGTGCTCGGCTTCGATTCGCCGCCGCATTTCGCGTGACCGTCGCGCGACCCCGCCCTCGGTGTCAGCCAGCCAGCCAAGCCAGCCAGCCTAGCCAGCCCACCCCCACCCCACCCCACCCCACACCGTGCCCCCCACCTTGGGCTCTGGCTGGGGACCCCGACCAAGTCGCTTCACGCTCCACGCACCACGCTCCACGCTCCACGCACCACGCACCACGCACCACGCACCACGCACCACGCTCGTTCACACACGGGCCTCTTGCCCCTCGATCCACAGGGAACCCTCGCAGCAAGGCCCACCCACTCGCAACCGCGGACCCTTGGTGAAGCTGGCTGGCTGGCTGGATCGGGACGGATGGACGGATATTAAGCATTCGGAACGGCCCAAGTGGAGCAGCATCCTCACTTACATCCGCTCCGGTCAGGGTTCAAAGGTAAGGTAAGCCGAGTCCGGACATGGCGAGGTGGACCGCACAGCTGCCCTATAATACGAGAAGCTTCACCTTAACCTTCTTTCTCTCCCTACCCTGGGACGAAGCAGCGTGTAATGCTGCTCGGACGTGTCCCCACTCTCTGCTACCTCCGCTCCCCCTGTCGCCGCCCGCCCTTGGCTAATCCATTCCGCCTAATTACTTTTGCCTCACCGCCTGCCTCACCACATTTACGCACCATGTCCACAATCCCGGCCGCCGACGCAACGCACAAGGACGGCTCCACAAATTGGTCCTCCAAGGACGGCCAGTTCCGGCGCCAAGTCTCTTCCTTTCGCGAGTCCATCTCCAGCGCAACCGGCGCCAAGCACCCGCCCGCGCTCAACCGGTACCACCTCTTTGTTGCCCTCGCCTGCCCCTGGGCGCACCGCGCCCTCATCGTGCGCAAGCTAAAGGGCATCGACCGCGTACCGGGTCTGCTCCCCGTGCACGTCGTAGACAGCCTCCTCGGCCCCGAGGGGTGGAGCTTCGAGCCCTATGGCATTGACGGTAACTTCCAAGAACTCAAGGGGCTAGGCGTACCCGGTACGGGCCTCGTCCCCGGGCACACAGACAAGAAGCGCATTCGCGACTTTTACCGTGCGTCGGACCCAGACTATGCTGCGCGCTCGACGGTGCCCGTCATTTGGGATAACCACCTGGGTACCATTGTCAACAACGAGTCGTCGGAGATTATCCGCATGTTCAATACCTGCTTCGACGAGTTTGTCCCGCAGGAGTTCAAGGGCGTCAACTTGTACCCCGATGCAGAAAAGGAGCCAAAGGCCCGCGCGGAGCTCGACGCACTCAACGAGTGGGTGTACGATACAGTCAACAATGGCGTGTACAAGAGCGGCTTTGCCACGACGCAGGACGCCTACCTGAGTAATGTCCACCCGCTCTTTGCGTCGCTGGACCGCCTCGAGAAGATTCTCGCCGAGAAGGCACAGTCTCAGAGCAGCAAGTCCGCAAGCAGCACCAGCGGCATCACCTACCTCGTAGGTGACAGCCTGACGGAAGCCGACGTCCGCCTCTACACGACGATTGTGCGCTTCGACCCAGTCTATGTAGGCCACTTCAAGTGCAACCTCGCTACCATTCGCGGCGGCCGTTTCCCGCATCTCCACAACTGGCTCAGGCACCTCTACTGGGACGAGGCCACCGCCGACGCATTCCAATCCACGACGGACTTTGAGAGTATCAAGGCACACTACTACCAGTCGCACCCTGGCCTCAACCCGACGAGAATCGTACCTGCCGGACCGGTGCCCCACATCGAGTCCCTCGATGCGTGAGCGCAGTGGCGGGCGGCGGCGGTACACAGGTCAGATTGGTTCTGGGTCTGATGGGGGGCCGGGATGGGATGGATATCATGGCATGCAGACCCAAAGTCAAAAAGTAATGTACAAGTAAGATGCAATCAAAACAACATCAAAGTGCGTTGCGTGCACCCGCGAAGGCGGAATCATCTCGTCTGCTGTGTCTGCGTGCGGGCCTGGTCCGCAGCAGGCGCAGGGACAGGCACCGTCTCGTCCCTCGTAGCCCAGTGCATCAGTACCTGCAGGCTGTGAAGCGAGGGGGGATATCCATGATGTGGATGAGGGGTCAGTTTACACAGCGCAACAATCTTCCGCAAGTGTGTACCACGACACTCCTCTCACACTCACTTGACCAAGAGGTACTTGAGGGCGCGACTCCACTCGCCCTCGGGGGTAACGAGTTTCCCGCCAAGTCTAATCCCAATGTCCCCAATCTTTTCCCCGTTGATGGCGTGCACGATGCGCGGTGCCTCGCCGCGCTTTGGACCGCCACTACTCGTGCCCGATGGCGATGCCGAGGCCGAGGCCTTCTCCGCCCAGTCAAAGAGCTGCCGCGTGCACTCGAGGATGCCTCGCATGGCTGAGTCGAAGCGTCGGAGGTGGACTGTGCCGCTAAAGGGGTAGTATGGATCAGGGTAGTATCTGTGGGTGGCGAAGTTGAACAAGGGCCGATTGTGGGTGGGTGTCTGATCAGTCTTCCCCAGCTCCGACTTGACTTGAATAGTATGCTATGCGCACTGCACTGCACGTGGACGTGGTGGAACTCACAGCTCATGAGGGTCGCTCTGCGACTCGCCCTCTCCTGGCGTTGCGCCGCCATCTGCTTCACGTGTCATCTTGACGAGGTACGACGTCGATCCCTTTGGGTATATCCTCCATCCTGCGAATTCCCGCCCCCGTCTAGCGCCAGGCTCAGCCATGGATCGCGGCTGTTGCTGTTGCTGTTGCTGCTGCTCGCCATCGAGCATCCCGCCAATCTTTACGCGCAGCACCTCGATGAGCAGTGCTACCTGTCCCCATGCGGCATTGACTTCATTCCATGGAACGGTGGCTGTGCCGCGTCCAGAGGGAGCAGGAAGCGAAGAGATGCGGCCGAAGCGCAGGCCGTTGATCGTTGCTAGGCCGGTGCCGCTCGAGCGTTGGCGGCCGCTGGTGGACGAAGAGGATGAGGACGAACCGCCCTCGTGCCCGATGCAAAAGGCGTCAAAGAAGACGTTGGTGGCATTCAGGCGCGCCAAGGTTGCCTCGGAGACGTGGATTGATCGCAGCAGCGACGCCTTGACTGATTCCAGCGAGTTCGTCTCGGCCAAGAGGGCGGAATGGGCCGCCCAGAAGCTACGATTGTGAGCGAAGGGCGGCTGCTTCGTTAGTCTATAAGACTCTCAGATGACTCCGTACGCACACACGCGCGCACACGCACACACACACTGCACTCACTCGGCCTCTTCGCTCTCGAGCTGCTGCTCCTCGAGCTCCAACTGCTTCAGCTCTGCCTCGAGCCCCGTCCTTACCTTTTCCGACTCGCGCAGCGATACAATGGCATTCTGCATCACCGTCTGCAAGTCTGCAATCTCGGCCTCCATCCTCTTGACTTCTTCCTCTTCCTCTCGATCTGACGTCTTCGATAGCTCGTGGTTGAACTCCTTGAGGGCATCGCGCTCTCTCCGGACTTGCTCGATTTGCTTTCGCACGACTTCGAGACAATAGTCGGAGCATTTCAGGCAGAGGGGGTGGTCGATCCCTAGTGCCAATTCCTTGGGAAGTGTATCAGGCGCCGTGGTGCTAGGTCTTGCAGGAACGAACGAGGAGACGAGGTCGAACAATTGCGTGTGAAGGGCGAGTCCAGCGGAGAGGGAGTTTGTAGCGGCGGGGGGTAACGTCGTGGATGAGGAGCGCTGTGTCTGCGTCTGCTCGAGAATGGCAGCTCTTAGCTGCGGGTCCTTGACGTTGGCTGGCGTGGGAGCGTGGGATGACTCCCGAGGTGTAATGGTCCCAGCCGCAGCTTTTGGTACGAGCGAGGAGATGACGTCGTAGTTGGACTTTGTTAGCCCCTCATTGGATGACGAAGAGGCGGCAGAAGCTAGCGCCTCGTCGCTTAGGGAGTCGTCGAGCTGCAGCGAGCGCTGGCAGCGCTGGCAGGTGAGAAAGGACGACGAGGATTGCATGTGTGAGTTGGGGGAAAGGAGAGAGGAGGAGATTAAGTCATGTCTGGTTAGGGAGGTGTGGTTGAGCTTGTCGAAGTCGAAGAGGAAGAAGAAAGAAGAAAGAAGTGCGAATGTTCAAGGCAGCCAAGGCAAGGCAGCTCCAAGGCGAAATTGATGAGCCCCGTGCGCAATGCGCACTAATCACGCGGTGGTTCGCGCACTAATCAGGCGTGAATAGAAGCGAATCTCAGGCAATGGCGAACCCAGCATGGTAATTGCAGGTAGCCTCCTTCACAGCTCAGTCTCTCAAGACCGGATGCTCGCCTTGGTCAGAGGAAAAGCGTCAAGTACTACTCTACCGCCAAGCAGCGACGTAAATCATCCGAGCAATCAGCCACTCTGCATCACGTAAATCCATTAGCACAAGTGGTATCGACGCCAGGGAGACGAGTCACACGGTTGAAATACAAAAAGAGAGCATGGACATGGACTCATGGTTTAAGTCGACAACGCCATCGTGTGTAGCCTGAGCGAGGGGCAGGCTGAGCTATTCAGGCCGAGGAAAAAAGCGCATCGATTACAGCGGTAGAGAAATGACTGTGGCGGTAGAGAAATGACTGTGGCCGTCGAGACAGTGGGACAGTGGGACAGTAGGACGGGGCGAGAGGTCGTTTTGGTCGGTCGTACGGAGAATTGGCGACCGTCAAGGTGACGCTCGGAGGTGCAACCCCGGCAAGCCAGAAATGGGTGGTGGTGCCGAGGGTGCTAATGTGCTCCGCACCGCTCCTTCTCGACGGCTGTTGAGGCCGCCGACCTCTCGTATTTTCCCCTCGTGAGAGAATATGTACAAAGTGAGTAAAAGGATAACGTCGATTGATTAAAGGAAGGTTACGTCGCGCAAGGTGGAAAGAGGGGTGGACGTGCAGGTATGCACACCCATTGATATGATCGGTCACGTCTGCAGCGGTCAGCCGCAGTCGGTGGTATCGCAAGGCCTTGTGATCTTGATGGCAGTGACGTCTTCACCACCTGTCACTCGTAAGTTGCACTGTTGTTGGTGATGGTGGTGATGCTGCAGTGGGCGAGCAGAGAGAAAGACAGACGTGGGCAAATTTCAGCGGCTGCAGTGCATGAGACTGCACACGACTACAAGACGGGTGTTGGCAGAGCTGGCCGGACTCACTCTTGGCCCTCATCATCGCACCCATTTAGCAGGCTGCGGCACCATCAGCAGGTGAGCCCTTCGAAGCTGCGCAGGGCCTGGTGCGGCAATAGTCTCCTGATTTGCTTGGGCTGTTCTGTATGGGAGTGCATGCTGGATATTTGCTGCCACGGCCGCAGCACGCAGGGTACATGACTCGCTTGGACAAGATTTGCAAGTCCAGCTCGGGCACCTCGGAGACCTCTCGGACAGACTTAGCGGTGATTGTGTCGCGTTCAGCAGGGGCCGAGAGTACGCGCGCGGGCGCGTTGATGGCACTCAGGGCGATGACAACGAAGGACAAGAACTTGACGGACCGGACAGCGATCATGGTTGCTGGAGAGCCAGTGCTGAGTTGCGACAAATGAGTGGATGTGAGAGAGGTGGAGGATGTTCAGCGTTGGAGGGGAAGTTGTGGAGCGGTTTGGGGGAAGAAAAGGTTGATTTGACCGATTGGCTCAAGAGCAAATGCTTTTATATGTACCTTACCGCTGGCAGGTTGACAAGGCGTCTGCGCATCTGTTCCGCTGATGGCCTCGGTCTGGCCTCGTCCCCTTTCGTACAGTCGGCCTCAACAAGGGCACAAAAGCCCTGACCCAAGAAGGGGACCCCTGAAAACGAAATGAAGGAAGCTTTACTCGGCACATCACTCCGACTGGCACCTTCAATGGCCATGGGCATCGCCAAGGAGGAGGGGGCCCTCTAAATGCGAAATGAAAGGAGGTGCGGAGATGAGGGTATTTATGGCGCCAAAGTGGATGCCAGAGCACGTGAGAGCACAGCACCACCCTGCCCAGCCATCCCGTCTTGAGGAGTGGCCGAGGTCTTCGCCTCGCCTTAGTCAGAGGCGTCCGTCTTCTGATTGTTTTGTCGTGACCGCCCGCGAGGAGGGCGCACTTCCGCTTTGAAGTATACAGTGGGGGTTCCGCATTCGCTAGGGTCTCTTGCTCTCAGGTCGCAGTTTTGGAGAGCGCAGGGCGCATATCGTAGATGGGTGAATTGCCACTTCGGGGCCGCGCTGGCGGATGTTGCTTTGCCTCGGCGAACGTAGGCGCTGCTTCAGTCGGGAGTAAGCGTTGCTCCCATTGCCCCTTCGCGACGGCGCGTTTGCGCCAATTCCGGTACCTACTTACTGAGTATATAGGCAAGTGGCACTATTGCCTTGGCAATACTTTACTTTGGGGGTCCGTGCCGCATGAGTTCTGGCGGCGGAGTCACCGATAGCAGTTCCTTGCGCTTCTTATAATCCGCCGAATGCTCACTTCCGCGCCGCTGGAAGGATGAGTACGCGGTACATACCCCAGGAGTGGGGCTTATACAATGCAGACGACTGCGAGCACGTTGCCTGTATGCTATCTCGAATGACGCGGACGAGGCGTGGGTGGTTGTTCACTCACGTCGTGGCCGTCCAACGTCGGTTGAGCATTGGCGTTGATCGAGGCTTGAATGAGAGCGACTCCATGCGCGGGTGGAAACTGAGGCAGCACCATCTGAAGCCCACTGTCGGCGGTGGACGGAGCGGGAGTGTCGATCTGAGCTGCCGCTTTTCGAACGCTGTTGGCTAGCACGACGACACCGAGGTACTGTATGTAGCGTGGCGATCCATGGTCGGGTGATATTGTAAGCAATTTTCCGATCGGCAATCGAGTGCCCGCAGTATGAACGGAAGAGGCCTGGCCCTTTATATCCTCGTCGAAGCTTGCCAAGGAAGATGACACCGGCCGAGTGGGAGCGGCGACGCGGAATTTGGTTGCTGAGAATGAGATTTCGAAGGGCCATTGACGGAAGACCAGCCACTTTGAGGTCAAACTGCACGTAAGATTCAACTTTGACGGCCTTATGTATGGTATTGGATCGACGTTGCCAAGGATGCTGAAAGGAGCCCTTGGAGGCACACACCCCGCCCATCCGCCCATCCGCCCCCCCGCCAAAGGGAGCGAGGTATCACGGGTGCACCGTGCGGGCGCTTTGCTGCACAGCCGGCGCATTTCGGCACGGCGAGGTTGCGAAGCGTGGGCTGCGCTGCGCCTCCACTACGGGCGGGGTGGGAGAAGAGGATGATGCCCAAAGGGTGGAAGGAGCGACTGAGCAACTGCCATTTCTTCCTCTCTGATTAAGTATCATCTTCTTGCTTGCGTGCTGACATTACCCGCAGCAGCGAAATTGTTCACAAAGCAAACCAAGATGCCGCAAGAGGTCATTCGCTACCCTGCCGCCTACGTCGTCATTGGCGCATACAGGCTGGCACATGACCCTGCCCTGTGGAAGCCCATGTGGACAGAGTGAGTGGACTGAACAACGGAACAGTCTTTCGATCAAACATGGAGAACCGAACAGCTGAAGTCTCCCACCGCCTTCCTCGCCTAAACTGCAGCATCAGCGGCGCAGCCAAAAAGGCCGGACTCATCGCCGCTGCGTGGGTGAGTGGAGCGCAAGGCGCAAGGCGGGGTGACAGACAGAGCCTTGCCCGTACCATGTGCCTGACCAGTTTGTCGCCCCGCTTCTTCTCACCCAGGGCATCATCACATGGCCCATCCAACGCATCTTCGTAGGCCTCTTCATGAAGGGTAGTTCCAAAGTCATGGGCTTCTCTGGCACCTACTCTTCCATTGCCGAAAAGGCAGACCGAATCGACGACTCGCTCCCCTTTGCCATCCCCCTTCCCTCTCTGCAGGGATTTGCGACCTTTATGTTTGTCCTTTCCCAGTGCTCGACTATCATGGAGCTGTGGCTCAGGCGGAGATTGCGAAACGCTCGTTCAAAGGCATACGGTGAGACGGTCAAGAGTCGCGGCAAGAGTGCAGACTGGTGGACCGACTATACCGAAGAATGGGAGGAGCCCCCCACCCAAAAGGCCATGAAGCAGAGCAAGAAGCAGGCCTTTTACACCCGGCTGGCCACGCCCATTATCCGCATGGTCGTACTCAAGGTATTCCTCCTTCCCCTCGACTGGGTCCCCTTTTTCTCCCTCGGCGTCTCGGCATACATCCGCTCCCTGTCCTTTGGGCGGCAGCTCCACGCTCCCCTCTTCGCCGCCAAGCGCATGACGCCCTTCCAGGTCGAGCTCTGGATGACAGAACGCTCCTTTGCCTACCGTCAATTCGGCTTTGTCGCTGCCTTGCTCGAGAACATCCCACTGGCAGGCATGATCTTTTCCATCTCCAATCGCGTCGGCGCAGCAATGTACGCACACGACCTCGAGAAGCGGCAGCAGCTCGTCAGCAGCGGGCAGTTGAAGCGACTTACGCGAGAAGAGACGTACTCTCTCACTGATCCGCGTCGACCAAGCAGTCCCACGAGCAGCCAGAGCGCCAAGCTGCCCGTCGCACCTCAGGGAGAACAAGGCTTCCAGATGCCCGGCGCTACCCTCGGTGGCGGTGGCGCCATTGCATCGCACCAATACCCTTCTATCCCACGACCCGTCGACACGACAGTCGAAGGCCCCGATCACGACGGCGACGGTGGAGCGGCGGCTCCCGCCGCCCCGCCTTCGTACGACCAGTCCGAGGCGGCATACACGATTGCTGGCTCTGCAAGTGCCGCTGGTGGACTCGGTCTTGCACCGAGCCACGGCGAGGCAACGGGTGCGAGTGTGCGTGCGAGTGCCACTACCAGCAGCGGCAGCAGCAGCATGGGCGCACAGCGGCGTGTCCCTCCGCCTCCTGTGCCGCCTCGGAACACCAAGGAGTGAGCTCAAGTGTGGTGTGAGAGAGGCTGTAAAGGTACGATACATTGACTGGTCAAGAACGCTCGCTCAGTGCAGAACCGTCATGGTGTTTAAACATGTTGCTCCGTTGTGTGGCTGCGCTGCGTGGCACGAAAGCGGAACTGAGGTGAATAGATGCTATGCTATGCTGTACCACTCGGATACGAGACTGCATGTTGTAGAGAGCATCCATCGACTTTTGTACTTTACCGCAGCCTCCATCATCCAGACTGTGCTACTACAGAGTCATAATGGGTCGGAATTTTGGAGAAACCAGGGTCACCAGTCAATCGAAGCCGTCTCGCCGCCCTGCTACAACAAAAATCTCGTCAAAGCTGGCATTCTCGTCGTCCCGGCCTGACATTTGACCGTCTGATATTGTGCGCCCCACCCACCAACATGCCCGCTCACGCTTACGCCCACGCCCACGCCCACGCCCGCGCCCACGCTCATCTCCTCCGCCTCAGCAGTCCAGCAAGTAGTAGTCCCCCTACGGCCGCTGCGCCACCCATTAGTGCCATGCCGATGAATCCCTCTGTAAGCGGGAGAGGGGGGGGGGGGCACAGATGTCAGCGAACATTCATTCAGCAGCGTGCGGATGCACAGCATTGCATGAGCAAAGGCGTATACGCACCCCTCGCTACGCCCTTTTCGATGAGCTGGTTGAGGCTTTGTGCTTGGAGGTTGTTGGGCTCGCGCTCTATCAGGAGGGCTGGTGGGTGCGGCAAAGCGGGCGGGGCGAAGAGTCCAGAGAAGGAGGCAATGAAACCAGCCAGTCTTAGTCTTAGTCTCAAGTGCAGCACCCCGCCCTGACTTACCATTAAACCGCCTGGCCTCGTCAAAGTTGCCCATCTTGAAGTGCCCGAGGGAGAGGTAGTACAGACACTCGCGCCTGCGTGGCGGGTCTGAGCGGTAGATTTCTGGAGTGGAGTGCGTGCGTGCGTGCGTGGCAGAAGTCGTAGGAAGTTAGTGCGCAGATCCCTGAATGGACTGGCCTGGCCTCGCGCCCACTCACCAGTCAAGAGCGCAATCCCCCTACTCATCTCCTCCCTACTCCTACTCTTGACCAATCCCCACGCATAATTAAACTTTGTCTGCGTCGTGACATGCCCCGAAGCATGCTCCTTTTCGTATTGCGAAGCCAGGACACTCAGCTCCGAGGCGGAGAGGGAGAGTTCCGCGTCGGCTGCGTAGGGGAGGGACATGCTGTGTGTGGGCGTGGGTGGCAAAGGGAAGGGTGCCGCGCAGTAAGTGGAGTGGGAGTGGAGTGGGTACGGTGGCGAATATGGGTACTGCGTAAAATGAGGTACAAGTAGTAGTCGAGCGTAAGCGTAGTAGTGGAGGAGGAGAATGAATGAACGCAAAAGACCTAAAGTATTCGTGCAATCTGCAAAAGCTCAGTCCACTTCGACTTCCCTCCCTTCCCTTCCCTTGGGTCTGCCCTGCCCTGGATGCGGCCGCCGCCACCACTGCGTGAATGGCGCGTGGGTGGCCCGGGCGAGGCTGCCGAGCAGGCCAGGCAGGCTGTGCACGCCGGTGCGCGGCGCAGAGAAGCGGAGAGCGGAGAGCGGGCAATGCTCAGTCAAAGTCAACTCAAACTCAAATTCTCACAATCACTCTCAATGCACCATGTCGCAGTGGGAACAAACGCCTTTGATTGCGAGATGAATTGAGTGCGTAGTGCAGACGAGGTGGCGCATACCATTCCTATACCTGGCTTGTGTGTGGGCTATGCGCTGTACGCGTCATACAGGGAGGCCGGGTGGGGGGGAGGTGTTCGCACAGGGAACGCGGGGCGGTATGCTAATGGGCAACGACAGCGCGCCATCTCAACGTTTACATGGGATATTTGGGGGAAACACCGACAAGTGACAAGTGGAACATAGGGAGATACGGGTATAAATACAGTGCGTTTAGGGTTTTGTAAAAAGTCGCGACGACATCGCGCGCCGCCTCAGCGCATCTCAAAGGCCATGCTACTCCTTTGCGGGACATGCCGCAGATCGAGCTGCTGGTACGGCTCCGAGTTTTCGTGGAAGTAAAAGGCCGTGATCTTTCCTGGGCCTGCTGTACCTCTCCCAGACGCAGACGCAGACGCAGACGCAGAAGCAGACGTCGACGATGCTGGCACGTCTGCCCCCGCCCCCGCCCCCACCGCCGAGGGGGACCGCCCGCGCCGCCACTGCTCGGACGGGGAGTGTGCCCGCCCGGTACGCACACCTTCGCCAGGAGAAGAAGAAGAAGAAGTAGCCGAAATGGGATGCGAAATGGCATCCTCCATCAGGGCGTCGACGGTCAAGTTCCCAGCTCGAGCAGCGCGCGACCGTGGCGTCTCATCGTGGCTGTAGATAGTCCGCATCCTGCGGGTACCATCCTGCTGCTGCTGCTGCTGCTCTGACGACGTCACGTTCCAGGTATTGTCCGCTGCTGCTGCTGCTGCTGCTGCCGTCGTTGCCGCCGTCGTCGGACGATCTGCCGTCACGGTACTCTGGCTGCCCAGGCGCCGGTGGCTAGCAGGCGTCCGTACCAGCGAGCTTGACCTTAGCGGAGACGACGAGATTCTAGTAGGCAGTCCGACGCTCCGGGGCCCTCTGCCTAGACGCGTCTGTGAGGGTTCGACGCTGCCTGCGGTCCACTCGGACATGTCGCCCAGCTCGGCACACACATAGTAGAAGCCCGCAAACGAGGCTCCACTGATGTCTCTCACTCGCCAGTCGGGTACCAAGAAGCGTTCCTGCGAGGGTGGAGGGGTGGGTGGATGGGGGAGAATAGGCGCATACATTCAAGAAGGTCAGCAATTAGTCCTTTGCGTGTCATCGCGCGCGCCGACATTGCACCCACCTTCCATCGCATAAACACAAAGGGCTTGTTCATGTGATTGAAGTTCTTGCCCTGCTGTGCCACCAATTGGTGCAATGGCCCAAAGGACGGGAACCTGCCCCAATGCTTCATGTCGTGCTCTTGTGACGCGCCCCACCTGCCCGTCACAAACTTGTGTTCCTGGCCAATGATTTCCGCCGTGAAAAACGTCGTCAGCTCGGGCCAGTCCTCTGTCAAGCCGCGTATGTTGAGGTATCCATCGAGGTGCGAATTGGCGAGGTCGATGTTGAGAATCTCGACGGTGACGTCGTAGCTGACCTGGCCAGACGTCTGCGTCCCATTGAAAATGGCACCTGGGTAGAGGCACCCCGTACCCTTTGGCGGCATCCGCAGGCGTGAAATGTCGGCAAAGGGGTCAGGACGATGCGGCTCAAACCAGGCCAATGCAGCGCTGGGCGGAGAGGGCGACGATGAGAAGGACGAGGAGGAAGACTTGCCGTCGTTGGAAGTCGTAGTCGCAGGCGCAGGCGCAGGCCGGCCACGAGATGGAGAGCGATAGGGCACCCTGAGATGACTGGTCAAGAGTCGTGAGGCCGAGGGCGAGTGGGAGCGATGAGTCGAGGATGCCAGCTGCGAGATGCGCGGCCTCGTCATGGCCAAGGGTCCCGGATCGCGCATCTCATCACGCAAGGCAGTGGTAGCCGCACCGATGCTAGACCTACTCGTCGCCCTCGGTTCGTTGCTGCTGGTCGGCACACTAACCACGGGAAGCTCGGTAGAAGTGCGGGATGTCGACGCCGTGTCCCTGGGGTCGATTTCGTGGGCGGCCTGACTCCTGGAGAAGCTGTGTGCGCGGGTGTCTCTTCTTCGTGGGGGCAAGGCGCTGGTTGAGGTTGACGCTGACGCGTCCAGATCGGCGACTGGTCGGGGCCATACGGGGGCCGGGACATCGCGGTGGTGTGCCCGCAAGCGCTGTGATAGGATGTGGAGTGGGAGCGAACGGTTGGCAGTCGCGGGCGAAGAGTCATTTGCTGCGTCCAGAGGTATGGGTTGTGTTTCGGCGCTACTGGTATCGACGTCGAGGTCCATGGGCTGAGGCTGCTGCTGTTGTTGGTGTTGGCTCACTGCTGCCGCTGCTGCCGCTGCCGCTGCCGCTGCTGAACTGCCGGCTTCTTCGACGCGTGCACAATGTTGGCACACGGGCTGGCCGTCTTGATTGGTATGGTTTAGGTCACTTGATGACGATGCCGAGGCAGAGGCCGAGGCAGAAGCAGCTCGAGCATCATCCTCGGAGACGACGAATGCGTGGCTGCCCACGGTGACGACGCGCTGAGGCGGGGCGACGATATCCCTGGTCGATGTATCCAGCTGCTGGCCGCAAGACGCGCATCGTTTTAGGTCCGAGTCGAGTGCTGGGGCGGGAGGGTGCCGCTGCTGCTGATTATGATTGGACGAGTCCGGATGGTCTGATGAGGCAGACGTCTGTTGCGGTTCAGCGGGAGAGAGCCCTGCCCCTGGTGCGGGCGAAGACGATGGACCGGGAGCCATGGTGGGTGAGGCGAGTGGTGGTGGCGGTGTTGGGTGCGGCGGCGGTGGTGGTGGTGATAAGGACCCCGCGGCGAAGATGTGGCGAATAATGCAGCTGCGGGAGAGAGAGAGAGAGAGAGAGAGAGAGGAGGAGAGAGGATGGAGAAGAATGTTGCGATGATTTGGTGAACTGCCCGACGTTGCCTTGAAATTCTGGCTGGCGTGGGTGCGTGCGAGCGAGCCAGTGACTGTAGTGATGCTCGCGACTCTAGTGACGCTCCAATCAATCGTCCGTCGTTCGTCCGTCGTCCGTCGTCCAATGACAGTTTCGTCAGTCTCGCGCAATTTGGCTCGCGGGGTCGCGGGTTGCGTGTGTGCGTGTGTGTGTGCGTGTGTGTGTGCAGGCGTGTGCGTGTGGGGGGCGGGGCGTGGACTGTAGCGGTTGAAGTGCAGGTGCATCTGCACTAGCGGACGGCCCCCATCGGGCGGCAGACGCTGCTGCTGCTGCTGCTGCTGCTCGGGGTAAGCCTTGCTTGGTTGGCCGCGAACCTGGAGTCCACGCGGGAGGGCGGGCCGGTGAGGCGAGGCGAGCAGGCCACTAGTGGAGCTTGCTTGCTTGCAGCTGGCGGTGGGTGGGTGAGGCGCGCTTACAAGTCAAAAGGGTCCCCTTTTTCTCTCTGTGTCGCTCCCACGGGCAACGACATCGTAAAGCAAGAGTCGGTGGTGGCGCAATTCCTTTACGAAAAGCCACATTGACGTTCGACACCACGTACACTAGAGAGGCCAAACCTTGACGGTAGTACGGTTGCGAACAAGGTGTTGCCCACTGGCGGATCTCAAAGCGTGGCATTTTGCGGCAGTGCCGGGCCCCAATGGGTGGAGACGAGGCAACGCACCCCATTCAATCTATCGCCGCCTGAACCATCGGACTGCGTGGCCAGCAAGTTGACCCAGACTAGCGTCTCATTTCATGTGTTCGGACCCTTTCGTTTCTTCTTGGTCAGTCAGCATGAAGAAAGGATTGGCGCCTTGATTCCTCTTGGACCACATTCGGTAAAATCGTAATGACCATTTTATTTGGACATACAGCCTTGAAACGCAGTGCAATTGTCGCCCAATGCGTTCAACGACGCTCATGCTTCAACAGAGGCGAGTGAGCAACAAAGGCGAGTGCGAATGAGGGCCGGCCACCGACGCCCCGACACAGGGTCACGTGACTGGCGCCTGTTCCACACCCGCGTAAGCTGCCTCCAGAGCGAGGGGGGCGGGCCAGCCAAGGCCCAGCCGCCAGTGACGCACCCAGTGACGCAGCGCAGCCTCCGTACGCCAATGGCCCTGGCGAGCAAAGGGAAGCATACATCGACGGACGACGACGACGACAACGTCACTCACGCTACACATCATCGCTCACCACTGCTACCCCCCATCTCACCTCGCACTACTTGGTACGAGCCAGTCCTTTTCCAGCACAAGGTAGCACACAAACCCTCAACAGGGGAGTTCCCACCCCCAGGCGCACCGCAGACGGAACAGACAGAAGCCAAGCCTCCATTGCAACCAACCACCCTCTTTGCCAATGAGCTTCTTCGGCTTCGACACTACGCTCCCACGCGACAGGGCTGCTCCCGCCGCTGGCGCAAAGGGCAATGATGGCAGTGCCGCAAGTGACCCCTTTGGCGCTCTTGGAGGCGATGATGACCTCGACGAAAAGATTCGTGGCCTTACCGCCGGCGCTCAAGAGGATGTAGAGGTGCGTTTGTTGTTCTTGGCTGGCATCATGGCTTTTGCTTGTAACGTGACCACGAGCATCTGAACACATTCCATCATTACGCGCGCCACCAACTCCTCCGTCGCACAGATTTACGAATGGGGAGGTGAAGGGTATGATGGACTGGGAGATATGCTAGACGAGGCAGGTGACGATCTCAATGCCGATACATTTGGCGTCTCTGCTGGCGATGTCGGTGGGTACCTGCGTTGGGCGTCAAACAAGCTTCCCCCGCATGACACTCAGCTGACACCCGCATCCCTCGCAACTTCAATTTGCTTCACACCGCAGGCAAAGACTTCAACTTTGGCAACGAGAAGCCAGCTCAGCCCCAACAGCCAGCATACAAGACGAATGCATCCATGTTTGCAAGCAACTTCGATGACTTTCTCTCCCTTCCCAGCCTATCTCACCAGAAGCAGTCTCACTTCCAGCAGCCGCAGCAGCAGCAACAGCAGCAGCAGCAGCAGTCGCTGTTCCAAGCTGCAGCGGCTCCGCAGACGCCGGCCGCAGCCCCGCCTTCTAGCCGTCCTGCTCTGACCATGGAGGAAATTGAAGCTGAGATGCGGGCTTCTAGGATCGCTCAGCAGCCAGGCGCCGTCGCCGCACACCCTGCCCCTCAGGCTCCCCAGGCGCAGAGCGCTCCGCCGAGCCGCAAGGCAATGACCCTCGAAGAGATCGAGGCCGAGATGCTCGCCAGTCGACAGGGTCATGCGCAGCAAGCACCGCCCCAATTCCCTCTGTCTGGACAGCACCCGATGCCCGGCGTGGGTCAGCCTCCGTTCCCGCCAGGTGGATTCCCTGGCCTTCCACCCAATCTAGGCCCCATGATGCAGGGTCAGCTTCCCGTGCACCACCAGCACCAGCACCAGCACCAGCACCCGCAGCAGCCTCAACAGGGCGGCCAACCTCCTTCGCAACCGCCAGCGGGACCCCCACCACCACCGCGGGACATCTCTGGCTCTGACTTCCCTCCCTTGGGTACTCCTGGGCCAGTCCAGCCTCAGCCTCAGCAACACCCCGCACCTTTCCCCGGCCGACCGCCACCTCACATGCAGGGAGCACCTCCACCACCACGTGGGCCAGCGCCCCCCGCCATGCAGCAGCAGCAGCAGAGCCAGGCAGCCCTGCAAGCTCAGCAGGCAGACCACTTTGCTCGCATGCAGGCCCTCTTGCGAGCGCTTCCCGATGCAGTCCAGCAAAAGATCATCTCCCTCCCTTCGCACCTCCACTTTGACGTCTTGCAAGGCATCTCGAGAGAACTCCCTCTGCTCCTTGAACCTGCAACAACCGGTGGCGACCATGGTGACCAGGCTCGAGCCAACGTCGAGCAAGCCGCACTCGCACGCCTCGACGTCGTCGAGCAAATGGACCAGAAGAGGCAGGCTCGCGAGGCCAAGATTGCTGCCATGGCTCGGTACAATAACTTGATGACCGTATCGGACAAGGAGTTTATCACCAGAATCCAAATCTCCCAGATCATCACTGCCGACCCATATGCCGACGACTTTTATGCTCACATCTACTTTGCCCTCCGCGGCAGACCCGGTCCCAACCCTGGACTCATGGGCGCCCAGCCCCAGCCCGTCGACCCCAACCATGCCGCCGACACTGTACAGCCACCACAGCCTCCCAAGGGGCCCCGAGGTAAGCAGGCGCGGATGAATGCCACGCAAAAGGCCATGCTGCGAATGCAACAGCAGGTGGAGCGCTTGGTCGCCGACCGGAAGCAGCGCATCGAAAAGGCCGCTCAGGGTGCCAATCCCAACTTGGAGGGCGCCCTGGGCAAAGTGGGACTCAGCGTGGCTGGAAACCCTAAGCAGGCCTTGCAGATTAGCAAGGAGGCCAGTGGAACAGCCGCCTCGGCGGCCACGAGCGGAAGTGCTGCCGATGCAGTCAGAGAGGCCTTGGAAGGCGCCTCGCTCGGCGGCAGAGGAACACAGGGAGCCGAGGGCAACATGACGCCCGGTGGTGGCTCCGGCAAGCGCGCACCCTTGACACGCCACGAGACGCTGCGAATCTTGGAAAAGCTCTACGATATTCTCCTGAACCTTGAGCAGCTGCGCAGGTCCGTCGATGATGCCGAGGCTCAACAGGCAGAGCAAGAAGCACTCACCGCTGCGCTCTGGAAGGAGCTTCGTGTTCTGGAGCCCCTCGAGATCTCGGATCCCCACCCCTTTGTGTCGCTGCTGAGCACGACCAAGGGCAAGCGATTCCTCCCGCGTGCACTTCGCCACTTTTCGCCAGAGCAGACGCTCACAGCCCTCACGATGATCGTCGCTTCGTTTGACTCGCTCGACGTCGTCCGAGACGCAGCCGTCCTCGACGATGTGTCGGCCCTCATCCCCGGTGCCGGCGCAGCAGCACCTGCCGTGGCCGAGCGAAAGCGCGAGGTGGAGCTGCAGACGGAGTGCTTCAGCAACACCATTGTGCCCGCCATGCTGGCGCTGATGAGTGCAAGCCCCATGAAGATTGTCATTGGCATGCTCGCCCTCTTTGTCGAGCGCAACGACGTCGTCAAGGTCGTCCGCAGCAGGGCGGGTATTGCCTTTTTGACCATTCTGCTCTCTCGCGCAGGCACTCTCCGCCAGGCTGGCACCAACAACAACGCCAACGGCGGTGCCGAGACCGCAGGTGCCGACGGCGGCGCATCGCCCACGCCCGAGGAGACGACGCAATGGTCCTCGATCTTCCAGATTCTCTTTGAGCGCCTCGTCACCGGCTCGGGTGGTCTCTCCAACCTCTTCCCCTCGTCCCGCGCGAAGCTCAACATGCCATTTGGCGTCTCGTACTACCTCTTGCACCAGGGCTCCACCTCGGGCGCGGGTGCGCTCCTCCAGTCTACGCTCGACGAGCTCGACGAGCCCGTATGGAACCTGTATGCCGCACTGGCAGTAAGCAGCACCATGGAGCAGCAGAGTATCCTCGTGCAGGAGCTGCGCGAGAAGATCCTCGAAAATGTCCTGGAAGCACGCAGTAAAGTCGATAGCCTCGAAGGCGCGCGGAAGCTCCGTCTGGTCAACATCTTTTTGAATGCGCTGAACCTCGATGCGAGCCAGATTACCGTTTAGTGCGCGGTGCGCGGTGCAGGTCAGAGCAGAGCAGAGTAAAGAACTGGCGACTCGTAGGAGGACTCGAGGGATTGTGGAAGGAGAGGGCCGACAAAGGCAGGCCCGCGCGTAGCGCATAGCGAGGCAAGGACGGGAACGGGAACGGCAAGGAGAGAAGGGAAGGGAAGGGAAAGGGAAGAATACAGTGCCTGCGTATGGTCGGTGGCAAGGGTTTGCGCGCGCGCTCATGCCGAATTTACATGTCCAGTTGAGCGAGCGAGCGCTAGGTGTAGTGTTGTCGTGTTGTCGTGTTGTTTCGAAGAGATGATATGCAGTATTTGCCCATACTTTGCGCTGCGACGTGGTAGTGACGAAGTCCATTCATTGCATTGTGAACGTCTTCTCTGGTCTCGTTTGGCAGGCAGGGCTACACTGCACGCACGTTCATCCTCGCCAGTCAGTCAGGCGGGCAGGCAGGCAGGCGGGCAGGCAGGCGGGCATCATCATCACATCGTACATTCGTGCTCGTCTCGTTCCGTACAAAAGGGCCAAGGTGGAGCGTCACAGGTACAAGCACAGGTACACAATGGACATCGTACAGGTGAAAAAGGGCGCGCAGAGGAGGGAAGGGGATGGGAAATCGAAAGCATTTCAAGACGCAAGACGGGCAGCGATGGCGACAGCAACAACGACTGGTAGGTATAACGCGGCGGGGCGACGGGGCGGGCCCAGCTAGTACTTTGCGGACCCGTCCTTGGAGGATGTGACATCTCCCATGCGGCGATCACCTACGTGCTCGATGTCCTTTTCCTGGGATCCTGCAACCATGTGAGGGAGGTGCGCCGAGTGCTCGCCCTCTACGCCGACGAGGTCGTGCGCATCGATTTTGCCTGCACCGCGTTGCGTAGCTACGGCGGCCTCTTCGAAGTGGGCGCCGCGCGCCTCGCTACCGAGGAAGACGATCACGAGGAGGAGGTACACGCAGACGACGCCGAGGAGAATGGCCGAGACGGTGGCGTAGTCGGGGATGGTGGGCTCGTTGTTTGCGGGGCAGGTGGCATTGCCCGCGGCGTCAAAGGTGCACTTGGGGTTGCGGATCTGGATGCTCTCGCCGCCACGCGTCTCGATTTGCGCAGAAGCAGAGGAAACCATGTTACCCAATTGGTAGGCGAGGCCGGCCCACATTGCGCGGAAGGCTGGAGGGGAAATCTCCTGCAGGTAGATGGGGACGACGCCCCACGCGCCCTGGACCATGAATTGGATGAAGAATGCGCCGGCTGCGAGGCCGGAGAAGGTGTTGGGCAGGATCCAGGCAGGGATGAGGGCGCCGCAGCAGACGACAAAGACGACGATGGTCAGGCGGCGGCCAAAGTACTGGGAGACGTAGCCGGCGACGAGACCGCCGGCAATGGCACCGCAGTTGCCCGTGATGGTTGCCTGACTGGCCTTGCGGGATGCGGCGGCCGTGGCCAAGTCGGCGAGCTTGACCTTTTGGATCATCGTCGGGTAGAGGTCCTGCGAGGAGTGACTGAGGAAGTTGAAGCCCGTCATGAGGAGAACACCGTAGACGGAAATCTTCCAGTGCGTCTTGAGCATATTCTTGAACTCGGTGAGGAAGACCTTGGCCTTGCTAGGGCCGCCCTTTTCCTCGGGCTCATTGGCTCGCTCTGCCTTTGCGCGGAGGAAGACTTCGGACTCGGGCAAGAGGGTGCGGACAATGGCGGCAAAGAGGGAGAGACCGGCGCCGAGGTAGAAGAGGATTCGCCAGTCGTTGGTCCTCTCCATCCAGGGGCTCAGGTTGACGCTGGCGGCCAAGAGGTAGCCAAAGGCGTAACCCTGTTGGAGGATACCGGAGAGGAGACCACGTGGGGCAGCGGGTGCATTCTCGAGGGCAGTGGCGGCACTGGAGTGGGCGTGGGCGTGGGCGTGGGCGTGGGCGTGGGTATAGGCGTGGGCGGAGGAAAGATTACCGGGAATGAAATCATTGCTCGCATGTCAGCTATCGAGCGCCGGATTAAATTGTGGGAATCTCTGGCTGCACGACTGCAAAGGTTATCATTGGGCGAGTGCGAGTTGTGCGTGGGCTGCCTGCATCGTCTGCCCACACACACGCGGTAACGCGCATGCCAAGACTCCAAACGGGCCAAGACGCCAAGCCAAGCTCGACGCGTACAACACAAGAAATGTCGCAGGTTCGATGATGATAGGCGGAGAGGGGTGGGTTCGAGCGCATACACGCACCGAACACTCGCACACTCGCAGCACAAGCCATGATGAATCACATCAAATGGCCCTGCCAAGGCGAATGCCGAGTAGTGCTCCCCTCTTGGGTTTGGTGACACAGGCGGGGGCCATATAAAAGGAGCGACCCTCTCTGTGCAGACTGCCAACACAATTTCCCGTCCTGAGCGCGGCCACATCCACTCACCTCATACCCCAAATTCCACCCATTCCAAGGCCAAAGAGGCATCGAACGCCGAGGAAGGCTGGGAACGTCTTGCAGAAGGCCGTGCCCAGCGAGAGGACGGCAATGACGACCATGTTGGCCACCAGGGGCCACTTGCGGCCATATCGGTCGGACAGGAGACTGCCAATGACAACGACGACAAGAAACAGGGCGCAGAAACGAAAAAAGTCAGCTGGTGCCTCCCTTGTCACAACGCCGGTGCCCTTGCTCTGCTCCACTCACCCAAAGAGGACGGCACCCGCAGATCGGAAGAGGAGCGTCAAGGTAATGGACGTGGTAATGGTGTTGGCACTCTTATCAAAGTGCTCTGCCAGACGCGAGACGTTGAGCGAGACGGAGAAGAAGTCCCAGGCATCCATGGTCCAAGCAAGGTAGCCGCTCAAGAAGAGGCAAGCCTGCATGGGCGAAAGCATGCCCAACAGCTTAAAGGGGTTCAGCGGCGCACCGGCACGTGCGGCGATGCGCTCCTCTGTGGGTGGGCGGGCGGGCGAGGGTCGTCGAGAGGGGGCGGGGACTGTCAGTAAAGGCGCCCTTGTCTCAATGCCATGGCCTCACAAGCCTCGCTGCACTCACCCTTGGTAGGGATCTTGAAGAGGCCGCGTGTAGGGTCCAGCATGATGGCGAATGGTACAGGAGGGTGGGGGCGGGACGGGGTGTTTTGGCGGATGAGGAGGTTAAAGGTACAAGGATGTGGCCCACCGAGGAGAAGACGGAGCGAACCAAGTGAGTGAATAAAAGAGGGAGGTTCAAGGGAGCGTCGGTTGGGAAGGGAGGCGTGGGTATATGTAGGCGGTGGGCGTTGCTTGCAACCCTGACTCGATGTAGGTGACGCAAGGGCGAAGAGACGAAGACGAGGACGAGGGCGAAGGCGAAGGCGAAGGCGAAGGGAGGGCCCTGTTTTGGTGGGGAGGGGGGGGGGAGGGGGGGAGACGCTTGGCAGACGAGGTAAGGAAGTGTCTCGCAGCACTCGCAGCTTCGCAGCACTCGCGGGCTCGCATCACTTTGCAGTTCTTGCAGCACTCGCAGGACTCACAGCAATCGCTTTCTTTGCGCCGGGTTTGGGCGATTTGGTGCAGTGGTGCTGCAGTGGTGCGGGGATTGTTCAGTCATTTTGGCATTTGCGGCCCTAGAGTGGTGTCACTGCGCCCAATCGGCCTGTACCTCCAAGCCCGCCCAAGCAGCCCGCAAAGCAGCCCTGTTTTTCGCCTCAGTCGACGCGTTGATCGTCTACCTCAAGCCTCGACCTCGAGGAGAATTGCCCGCCACTGCTCTGCCCCAATTGTCAATGTTGGGGGTGGAATCGCTCCGCCGTGAGACAGGGCCGCCGCTGCTCTTGCTCACCAGACGACTCGATCCAGGGGAGGGGGGGAGGGGGGTGGGCGACGGCAAGGCGGCTGACTCGGCCCTCTCCCTTCCGCCACGGGCGCCATTGACCGCTGTTCGTTCGTTGCCTTTGCTTTTCGTTTGGTTCAAGCCGGGCGCGAGGGCGCACCATAGAGCCGGCCGGCTGGTCGGTCAGTGCTCGTCGTCCAAGTCCAGTCCAAGTCCGCAGATGTCCCGCTGTGTCGTCGCAGCGCTCGCACCCCCCTCGCGCTCCCCTCTTTGCCGGTGTGGACAAGCGTCGCTGATTCGCCTGCCCTTGCTGTAATGCATGGACGCTGTGTGTGTGTATTAGTGACTCGGCAAAAGACAGTCCCAGTGTGCTGTTTGTGCTGCGTCGCCCTTCGCTGCAGTCTGTTTGACCCCCGCACTCTTTGCTGCAGGCCTGCGCTCGCACTTCCACAGCCGTGCGTGTCTTGTGCGTCTTGTGCAGTTGTGTGCGTGTGTGCCTGCGCCTGCGCCTGCGCCTGAGGTAGCGTGGCCTGGCGCAACGCAAACGGGCGGGCGGGCGGGCAGAGAGCGGCAAAGCGGCGCTTTGGTTCCTCTCTCTCTCTGCCCCGCCCATTTTTTCTCTCCCTCGACTCGAGGAACTTCAGGGCACAACGGGAGGATTATGCGCGGCTCTACAAGTCCCCAATTAGGAACAGACGAGTCCAAGGACCTGAGCTGAGCCATACCTCACAGTACTGCTCTTCTGCTGCTTGGGTTGGAACGGGACAACTCCCTACCTCCTACGGAAGTCGCGCTCATATGCTCACAAACTCCTCTTCGTTGCGGGTTGTCGTTGGGTGAATGACTGCATGCGTCTCCCTCTGCACTCGCACTCGCACTCGCAAGCGCACTCACAATCGCACTCGCAATCGCACTCGTTTCAATCATGGGCACAGGGGACGGGATGGAGATGATCCGTTAAACCTCCAAACCTCTCTCGGAAGTCATCGCCGCCGCCGCCGCCGCCGCCATTCTTGGCGTTCAATGAATCCGCACGGCGCGCAAGACGAGCGCTCGCAGAGGTCTAGAGGACAAAGGAGGTCCCCACTCACCCACCCATACGACGCACATTTCCGCTCTCGTGCGCTATCGGTGCGGAGCTAGGCGAGGGAGCATCCATCCCACCCACCGACCCTCTTCAAGAGGCCGAGATAAGCGAGGTGGCGCCAAGGATCGCTTACGGGTGGCCTTGCAACCTGACCAGGGGGGCTCTCCTCCTTTCAAGTACAATACCTAGCCTTCCCTTTCCTCCCACTGACGAACTGAGCTGCCTCTACCAACCCCTTTCCCACAGCAGCGGTCTCGCTGGCCACTGTCGCTTTCGCCACCGCGCACTCCGAATGACCCTGCCGCCCTATTCTCCGCTACGCCACCCGACGCGGTCAGCGCACAATTCGCCGTCCCGGGAGGCACGACATGGCATCGTCTAGGCCTTGATGCCGTCAGAGCGACAGCGACAGCGACACGAGCACTCGGACCCGCCCGGTGCAAGTCGTCAGCAGGTCATCCTAAGTTTGTGAAGCTCGGTAAATCAGGCAGAGCGACACACCACCTTGCGGCAGGGCAGGTTGCGGCAGTAAGAAAAAGAGGACGGTGACCCCGCACCACGGCTAAGCAGGAACGCCGGCGTACTTGCGTTGATTCACCGTTTGTCCCTCACTCAGGACGAGGTGCGGGGAGTCGCACAGATTTGCACAGGCCGGGACCAAGTGCAAGGGCAAGGATGGGGTCTCAGTGCGGGGCAGCGTGGTACAGTACAACCCATGCGGGGTGCAGCACCGTGCGGGGTACGTTAGGTACCGTCCCCCACACTGTACGTACAGGTACTGTACCCCACACTGCAATCGCAGTCATTGCAGCTCTGCCTCCTTTTGCCCACCTTGGACTTTCCCGACCCCAGACGAAACCAACCGGAGCTGAGCTCAAGACCTCGAGTAGGAATTTCCCTGCCTCCGAATCTACCCCGCAATCATCTGTCTCGCCTAGTGCCCGAACTCCACACGCGAAGTTCCGTGATTCTCCGATATGCGGGCGCAACCGGAACGCACACCCGAGGCGACTTTGCATCACACTGGCGGGGTACGATGTCGCGCAGAGGAGACGCAGCGGAGCAGTGTAAGGTCTCGTCGGGCGCAGCCGGCGGGTAGGACCTGGACTTGCCGCCCCGGGCATCTCCGAGATCTCTCCACTTAAATTGAAGCTTTCCAAAATCTCGCAGCCAGCGGAGAGAATTGGCGGTATCGGAAGGGGGAGGACGCGCGTCACGTGACTGTGGGTGTACGCGCTTGGGTGCACGCAATGACAAGGCCCTTCTCTCGACTCTCTTGGACCTGCTTTACCTCTCCATTGCTGATAGAACCCCTTTAGAAGTCGGCATATTTTGCACTGTTGACCTGTGTTGGATTGCAGAGCAGAAAGGCATGCGAATCAGCCCGAGTCATGGACGCCTCTGCGGTGCGGTACCGCCAGTCGGGCGTTGGCACTCGCGTGGGAGACAGTCCGTCGGGGCCAACGCCAACGCCCATGAAGCCCTTCTTTCCATTCATGAAGTATCTGGCCAAGTCTGCTAGACTGGCGCACGTACGCTACGTTAGATGTAACTGCTCGGAGATGGGAAGCGTCAAGCGTCATTCACTGGACCGGACCTAGTCATTGCTGGTAGGAGCTACTTTTGCTCGTGAGCGCGAGCGCGAGGGCGGGGTAGCGGCCTGGTGTCACACGCGTGACATCCATCGCGTCTATCCAATGTCGTCCACCCGCTTCGATATCGTCAAGGAAAGCATACATGGAATTGCGACGTCTTAACAGGCTGTCTGTAAACAAGTTATCACTGTGAGAAAGTCGTCGGAGACCCATCGACACACACCACCTCCGTCATGCTACCCTCGCTCCGTGCAACCACCAGCCACGCCCCCGTCCCCCTTGGAAAGGAGCCAGAGCCCGATATGACTCGCAAACTCTGGCCTAGCAATGGGCTCAGCATGCGCGAGGACGGCCTTTGTTGAGACTGAGTTTCCTCCTGCTGGACCTGGATTCGTTTCGTTGGCCCACTTTGGTATTGGTATTGCAGTTGCGGCCTCTTCGCCTTGGCTTTGCTCAACACCATGCCGTTACATATGCGAGCGGGTTGGCGTCGGCGTAAGGCGTGGCGTCGCAGGCAGTGTGACTTTCTTGGCAGGCGGCGCGACTCTCGGCTCCGACCGTGGCGCGTGGCATGGCGTGTGGCGTGTATGCACAGACCGCCCACGAGGCGTCGCCCGCCCGCCAGCCCGCGGTGCTGTCCGCGCTCGACTCGAGTGACCTGGGCGGGCGGCGTCCTGGCGCGGGCTGTGTCCGTCGTGTCCGTCCTGTGGTGTCGGTGTGAAGTGTCGGTGTCGGTCGGCGGGTGTGGGCGTGCGTTGCGTGCGTGCGTGCGTGCGTGCGTTGCGGTCCCAGGGTGCGAGTGCGAGTCGTGAGTGAGTGAGTGAAGTGAGTGACTGAGTGAGTGCCGTGCGTGCAGTGCAGTGCGTGCGAGCCAGTAGAGCGCTATTTCGGCACTCGCGACCTCGTGGTCGTGGGCGATGGTGACCTTCTCCGGCGTTATCGCATCGACAGTAGTGCCATCGTATTGTCATCTTCTTGAGCATTCGTCGTCCAACTCGCATCTAGTTGACTCGCCCTCGCCCTCGCCCTCGCCCGCGCGACCTCCTCACTCGCTCTCGCGCAGCCCCCACCTCACCCCGCATCGTATCGCGACTCGTTCCCACGCTCCCTCTGCTTCGACTTCGTACCAAAGAGCTACATTCGCTCCCTGCTTGCCCCGCCCTCCCCAGCACGCATCCACGCCACAACGGCAGGCCAGGATGATTAACGGTCTCGACGGTGGGTTGCATCGTGATCTTGTTGGCTGGCATGTATGCGCTGCGCAGCCTTGACTGACGTCAGTCTTACACCCTTACCAAAAACCACCACCCACCACCCCTCGCCCAGCCCTCCTGTCGGAGCGCAAGCTAGTACAGTCTTGCCCCCTCTCAGCACTCAAGGACACGCGCATCGGCATCGAGCTCGACGTCTACCTCGGTACCCTCCTCACCAACCCCGTCTCCTATGAGCCCTTTGTCGCAGCCCTCGGTGGAGCCCCTCTGGCCCTCATCTCCCACATCGAGAATGACCTCCGCGTACTCGAACGCAGCCGCATCAAACCCGTCTTTGTACTCTCGGGTCTACCCCCTGCGCGCAAAGCAAAGCCCTTTCAATTGGATGATCCGCAGACTCGCTTGAGGGCGCTGGCGTGGGAGGCATACGAGGAGGGCGACGTGGAGCGCATGCAGGATCTTCTCTCTAGGAGTGGCAGCACGGATATCAATGACTTGGTGCGGAGCGTACTGCGTGCATTTAGGCACCGCAACGTCGAGTTCATCGTGGCACCCTATCTCGCTACGGGGCAGGTGAGTGGGCGTGTGTGTGCAAAGAGCGTCATGGACTCTCAAAGCAGCACTGACTCCAAATCCCTCACCCACCCACCCACTTGGCCCACCGCTCACCACCCACCCACGCCCAGCTCGTATCACTCGAACGGCATCACAAGGGCTACATCAACTCCCTCTATGGCTCCACTTCCCTCTTCCTCTACCCACGCGTCGACAAGGTCATCCTCTCCCTCAACCTCGCTCAAGGCACCTTTACTTATGCATCGAAACCCTCCATCATGAGCGAACTCGGCATTCGCAACGAAGAGGAGTTCCTCGACGTCGCCATCCTCGCCGGATGGGAGCATGGCTCGACGTTTCCTCCCTTGGCCGATGGGACACTGGGTCCGCTTCCTGCCGCCGCCGCCGCAGCAGCCCAGGCCGCTTCACAGGGAAAAGACGGTGCTGGCGCTCCCATGTCACCCGAGCACAAGCCAGTCAACTTGCGAGGCATCGTCGACCTTGTCCGCCAACACCGAGGCGGCATCTCACTATGCCACGCATTCAGCGAGCATCCCGGAATCAAGCAGCGTCAGTACATTGAGCAATTCTCCAAGTCGAAGAGCATGATCAAATTTAGCATGGTTGTAAGGGCAGAAGATGGCGCCGTGCTGCCCCTTCCCCTGGCGACGAGCAGCGTCGGCATCAATGGCCTCACAAATGGCTCCACCACAAATGGCGTCATGAGCCCGTCGGAAGTACCCTCGGACATCAATGAAGTCTTCTCGTCTAGACTACCGGATGAGGTCTTTTTGCACCTTTCCCGCGGCCTCATTTCCCATCACGTCCACTCTTGGTTGACGTCGGGATATCTAATACAGCCACCGCCCCTCGACAATGGCGAGACGGCCGAGTACAGACGCTTCGTCCGCGAGGCCCTGACAGAGTCGCCCCAGAGCCCCAACTGCGTTGCCCTGGCCCTGGCGTGCTCGGCGCTCAACCCCTCGTGGTCATCACGCAAAGTCAATGCCGTCTACTGGTGGTCGCCCGGCAGCGAGCGGCCCGTGCTCCACGACTCGAAAGTGACGCAGCAGCTCGTGTCGAGGGTGCATCAGTGGAATGTGCCCGTCACATTCGTCGAGGAGGAGCTGAGGCGGCAGAATTCAAGCACAATCGACATTGCCCTCTGTCTCGGCGCTACGGGATCCAATGAGCTCGCCAACCGCACAAAGACGCCGCGAAAGCAGGGCAGCGGGGGTACCGGCGCTGGTGGTCACCAACTGGAGAAAAAGGACGAAATCGTGGCCAATGTCGTCTGGCGGATGCTGGAATTGCGTGGCTTCCTCAACCACGACCATCTTCACACGCCCTATGCACGCGCTCTCCACCTCGCTCTTCGCGCTTCGCGACTCAACGACAAGCTACAAGAGCCGCTGTACCTCACCCTGGAACTCATCCGGGCAGGCGTCCTCCATGCCAACTTCTACACCACGCCTCCGTCGTCGCCCTCGCCCGCGCCCAACGGTGCCGCCGCCGCAAACGGAGCGTCTGCGTCGGGCGGGCAGCCCCGCATCTTCTCTGGCGGCCCATCGTACGGCGAGAGCGACGACGAAAAGCGGTGGCTGCTCCTCGTCATGCGGTCCCTGTCGCTTGTACCCATGCAGTACAAGCCCGATGCGTGGACTGCGCCCGTCTCCCGTGAATTGCTCGTCTTCAACTCCTTTGTCCGCGCCATGGGCCGCTCCATGCGGCACCTCGTAGAACAACTTGCCTCGTCTATGTTACTCCGCGGGGACGCCCGCCGCGCACGCGACGATTACCTCGACATTGCCCTTTCCCTGCCCTTCCAGACGGATACAAACACGGGCCTGGGCGTCGTCGTGAAGTGCTACATCGAGGCGGTCATTGCGTTCCACGGCGCCGCACCACGGGAAGACGAGGTAGACAGCGAAGACGTCAAAGAAAGTAAAGAGGGGGTGCTCGCTATGCTCGATGAGACATTTGGGAATGTCCGTAGTGTGCGGGGAGAACTGGCGCGCGGCTTCAGGTGCTGGGAGAGTCTCATGGTTGCGGTTAACCAGCTCAAGGATAAGGACTCGATTTCAAAGGACTTGGTCAGGGATTTCGAGGCGGCCAATACGTGGTTGAGGCCGTTCAGGGTGTAGGCGCCTGACTTACCAGGTGCGGACGGCAGGTGCAGGTGGGAACAACGCAATGCAGTTGCAGTGCAATGCAGCGCAGTGGGGAAGAGAGAGAGGCAAGCGGGAGGAGGAGGAGGAGGAGGAGGGCACAGGCGAGGCTTGACTCCATGTCTCCCGATTCCTCCGACACCTCACACGCGGTCACGCAGACAAAAGTCAGTCAAGTCAGTCAATATCAGCGACTATTCCTCCCCTCTCCCCCTCTATTCACATTCCATTCCATTCCGAAGCACAGCTCGATGTTCCACGTCCATTTCCATGCCTACTTGTATGTCCATCATCATATCATGTCATGTCAATGCGATGTCATGCGGGCGGGCGGGCGGGCAGTCGTTAGGTGGAGACTACTAGGGCATGGCACGACAGGGCGCGAGCCGCTCGTGCTTGGTTTACATCAATACTTGCGACTTGCAAATGTCAATGTGGATGCAATGCAATGCAATGCAGGGCGAGCCCAGTGCGGATCCATGCTGGAAGTGAAGGTGAAGTCAGGTGAGATGAGATGAGGTGGCGATTCTACGCACTCTTGTCATGTCACTTGGCTCTGCCTCTGCTCCGGCCACTGCCATTGGCCTTGGTGCGACACGGTACGGCACGGTCCGCACGGCAGCGTTACATACTTCAAGACGGGGGCCAGCGTGCACGTTGTTGCCATTCCAATTGCATTTTGATTTTGATCGAGTGCAGTTCGCTACTACAAGATTTTGAGTGGCCCATGGCGGGTCAAAATGTCCGAGGTGGCGGTGTGGCAGTGCTGCCCCAGCATCCATCACTGTGCCTGCTAGTCCTTATAGCACCTGGCACTCCCCTCAGTTGACAACGCCCGACTTGGCAATCGTAATTGTGCTCTTGGGCTTTCCCGAGCCAGTGCCCTCTCCCTCAATGGCCTTGACCACGTCCATACCATCGACGACTTCACCAAAAACGACGTGCTTCCCGTCCAACCAGTCGGTGACGACCGTCGTGATGAAGAATTGCGAGCCGTTGGTGTTGGGCCCGGCGTTGGCCATGGAGAGGAGACCAGGCTTGGTGTGCTTCAGAGCAAAGTTCTCGTCGGGGAACTTGTTGCCAAAGATGGACTTGCCGCCCGTGCCGTTTCCGGCTGTGAAGTCGCCGCCCTGGAGCATGAACTTGGGGATGACTGGCGGGGGAGTGTGGGGCGGGGGTGGGGAGCAGTGTCAGGTCAGGTCAAGCTACCACTCGGCAGCATCAGCACACACTCACCGCGGTGGAAACCCGAAGCCTCGTACCCGAAACCATGCTGTCCCGTAGCGAGCTCGCGGAAGTTCTGCGCCGTCTTGGGCACGACGTCGTCGTAGAGCTTAAAGGTGATGCGGCCGAGGGGCGAGCCGTTCTTGGTAATATCAAAGAAGACGTTGGACATGGTGAATGCTGATTTGGTCGAAGCAAATGAGCGGAGAAGCGTTGGGTGGAAGGCCATTGTTTGTATTTGTGTCGGGATGGGATAACTGGAAGAGCGTAAGTATAGGGTCCTCCAGACGGCGTCAGGATCTACTGTAGTTGTGTGTGCGTGTGTGTGTGGGAATGGCAGAGCAAGGCGACCCAGCCGGGCAGGCGGGCGGGCGGGCGACTAAGCCAACCGAGCCAAGGCTTGGATGCCGCGACTGGGCTGAGTGGGTCCCAGGGAGAAACTCACAAAGGTTGTGTCGGAGACGGATCGAGTAGTTGAACGATGATGAGAGGTAGAAGGAAAAAGGAAGGACTCGAGGCTGGAATTGTGTTGGGCACCCCCGCCCTGCGCCCCGCGGTTCCTGCTACTCGGTCCCCTCCTCACCCCCCACACCACCTGTCCTGCCCTGCCCTGCCCTGCCCTGCCCCGGCTGCCCCGGCTGCCTCGGCTAGCCTCGGACCTTTTCGCTTTGCGGACTGTACTTAGCAGCACGCCCGTCCCTGGGAGTCGCCGGGCGTTTGTCGTCGTCCAGTGGTCCAGTCGTCCCAGTCGTCGTCCGTCGTCGTCGCCTCGCCTCGCCAAACATTCTCGTCCGGTGTCACTGTCACTGTCACTCACCTCCACGCAGGAAGGAGACTTTGTCGGTCAGCCAAGCCACCACTTGCTCGCAGGCTGCCGCCCTCTGCCCCAAGTGCCCGCCCGCCCGCCCGCCCGCGCCCGGCGGTGGCGCCGTGCATCACTGCCATGGTGGCCTATGGAAGCTGACCGACGCCGACTGACTGGCCCACGCCGACGTCGGTCACGTGCGCGCGGGGTGCACGAGCCAGGGTGGGGTCCATGGCGTCGACTGAGCTGAGGCGGGCGGTACGAAGGCGGAGATGGCAGTAAAGTACCAAGAGACCCTTCTTGACTGGGTGGAAGGAAATTCACCCCCTTTAACTTCGGTGGATAGCATCACTTGCAAAGATGCCGCAATACCTCGTCAGTCGGTTCGTATCTTGCGCGGCGTCATTGCGGACTGTCACCAACCGCCCTTCCATCTCATCTCCAAGGTGTGAGGTGTGTATGCACACATGCTGACATGACTCCCCCTCGTCTCCCCCTTACCCACTCACCCCACCCACCCCACGCAACTACTGCACTGCAGCATCGCAGACCCCATACTAGGCCTCTCATCAGGCATCCTAGCGTACTACCTCTGGGAGAACGACGGCCGCAACGCCGAGCAGCGGCCCGAGGGGCGGACCCTGGCTGAGTTGCTGCAGAGGAAGTGGGAGGGGGTCAAACCCGTGGGGAGGCCGGGGGCCGCAGTGCACACTTCCAGTGCGAGTGCGAGTGCGAGTTGAGGGCGTGCCCGGCCGGCCGGTAGGGATGTATATGCAACAACGTGACCTTGCACGGTGTTGGACATGGTAATTGCAACACCAACCTGCACTCCTACCCATGGGTAGCATACATGCACGCGCAGAGTAGAGGAAGTGTAATCATTTTCACGTAAAGAGAGCCGAACCAGTCAAGTCAAGTCAAGTCAAGTCAAAACTGTCTGCCAGTAAGTAGTGTCCCACCAGGGGACAGCATACACAGTAGCGGATGACGGGTGCCCAGTCAGGGGCACAATGGAAACGCAACGCAAAAGAACAAGAGGCGAGTGGTAGCGTCGAATGGGGAGCTAAAACAACGAAGCGGCAAAGTAGAAAGTGAAAGCAGCAACAACGGCGCACGGACAGGAGCAGACGCAAGCAGAGTCAAATCAATTGAAGCAAAGAGGGGGCGAGACGGAGCAAGCAGGGAAACGGTGGTGTTGTGGGTATGGCATGGTATTGACGACTTTTCTTCGCAAAAGTCGTCCACGGTCGTTGGTCGTTGCATGCCTCTCTGAGCTAAGCAGCAAGACGAGAGTAACGCCTGCCCACGCCCTCGGCATCAGTGTCACGCCCAATGAGCGGCAAGTTATCGATGAGGGGCAAGCCGCCGAGCGGACCGGCGCCGCTCTTCGTCTCTTTCGGAGAACCCTTGCTGTTAGGCTTTTGCTTGCCGCCGCCGCCAGCAGCGCCACCGAGGAGGCCACCGACGGGGCCAACAAGGCGCTTCTCCTGCTCGTCGTTGTCGCGGCCGATTAGGGGCAAATTATCGATGAGGGGCAGGCCGCCAAGCGGACCAGCGCCGCTCTTCGTCTCCGTTGGGGAACCTTTGCTGGTGGGCTTGGCCTGACCGCCACCAGTCGCGCCGCCGAGGAGACCCTTGACCGGACCGACGAGGCGTTTCTCCTCGGAAGCAATGACGGACTTCTTCCGGATATGGCCGGGCTCACCCTTGCGACCGCTGTGCTTGCCGCCACTGCCCTTGCCGCGGCTGTCCTCGATGGGCTTGGTGCTTGCCTGCGTGGGGCCATCGTCATCGTCCGTGGTGGTCCCACCGCCGCCCGCGCCTTTGCTGATAAGCTTCCCAATAACATCGAGGAGACGCTTCGCCTGGGGCGTGTGCAGCTCCTCGTCGATGCTGCGCTTCTTCCCAATAGTGGGAACGGCGTGCCCCCCTCCGCCGAAGGACAGTGCGCTCACCCTCGGATCACCGAGGACATCCAAGCCAATGACGCCCGAGAATGTCTGGGTCGCGCCGTCCCCGCCCGAGTGGCGCGCAAAGAGGCGCTCAATGAGCGGCAACATACCAGGCAAGTCCCTGCGACAGGCGTTACTTAGCGCCTCGATCTTATCGAAGTTGAAGCCCGATAGGTCAAGGACTGGTCCGTCCTGTCCTCCCGTCGACGTGTACTTCGTGGTGAACTCCTGGGGTAAAGCCCCAGGCGAGCAGGTGCTCAGCGCATGGAAGTCCCCCGAGTCTCCCCCCGCAAGACCGATGACCGTCTCGCGGCGCTGAGCGCGTGTAACCTTGTGAGCCTCGATAGCGCGGACCACGGCGGGGTCGTGCGCCTCTGTGCCGCAGGCGTCGCTTAGGAGTTGCAGGTCCGCGTTGTTCAAGAGGTCGAGGTTGATGACGGTGCGTTCTTCGTAGTCGTGCTGCTGTTGTTCCTCCTCGGCGGCGGCGCGGATCTTGCTGCTGAGTACATCGAGCTTAGCGTCTTTCAGGATGTCCAAGTCGACTACCTCGCGCTTATGCTCGTCAGTGAGGAAGTTGAGCTTCGCGTCCTTCAGGACGTCGAGGTCGATGACCCCCGCGTCACGCTTCTTCCTCTCCTCGCCGTGGCCGTCGTCGTTCGTAAGGAAATTGATCTTCGCATCCTTGAGCACATCAAGGTCAATAACCCCCGCATCACGCTTCTTCCGCCCCGTCCCAATAGGACCAAGACAGCTCGAAAGAACACTGATATCCGCATCAGAGAGGACCTTCCCATCAATGACTTTATTCCCGGGGATACCTCCTCCTCCTCCTCCCCCGCCGGGGGCGAGGCGCGCTGCCAGCCCTGCGTCAGCGCCGGTGGAAGCCGAGAGGGGGAGACGACGTTTCCCTCCGTCGGAGCGTCGACTTGCGTGCTCGTGGGAGCGCGCGTGGGAGTGAGCGTGCGCGCTGGCGTTGACGAGTAGAGCGGCGGCGGAGGCGAGTACGAGTGTGACGAGTAGGAGGAGGGCTTTCATACTCGAAGTGCGGGGGGTACGGGTGCGGGGTGACATCCTTGATGGTGGTGGTGGTGGTGGTGCTGGACGTGGACGTGGCCTTGAAAAGACTGTGTATGTACTGCGTTACTTTACGTCACGTCAGAGGGAAAAGGGAAGGGAGGGAGGGGAGACGGACGCGTGCGTCAGTCTCCTGACCGTTCGTTGAGAGTCAACAGGCTCGCTCTCGTTCTCGTTCTCCCTCACCTTATAGTACCGCCAAAAGGAGGGAGTGTGGTGAGGATCGGCGTGGACGTGGACGTGGACGTGGATGGGGAAGGGGAAGGAACCGGGTGGTGTGGTGGTGTGAGGAGTGGGGATGGAGATAGAGATGGGGAGAGAGGTTATGTGTCGAGAAGCTTCAGCGTACACGTACTTGCGTTACACTGGCAACGTACACCTACAACGGACAGATAGGGGCATGGAGAGGGCCGACCCTCGTTCGCTCCCTCACTCACTCCCTCGGCGTGTGTGCGTTCGTGCGTACCGACAGAGGGCAGGGCATGGGCGTTATCTCTACTCCTGCCTCCCTCTCCCATGCCCTCCCGCCTCCCCTCTATTCTGCTCCGCTGGCACTCACCCACCCACCACTCAACCACTTAACACCTCAATACCTCAGTAAAGTAAAGTACCTCCCTTACTGTAAGTAAGTAAGTACGCCCCCGCTGCTTTGCCCTCGCTGCTTTGCCCTCGCTGCTTTGCCCCCGGGTACGGTGCTGCCGCTGTCGATGGCACTGGCCCCGGCGCAGGCGATGGCGTGCTCACAACACTACCCTCCCTCGACTTCAATTGCTGGATCCCCCTTCAGTCGGACGCTCTGACGCCTCGACGCTTGAGCGGGTGTAAAGTACATGCGTTATGAGTTATGAATTATGCGGTGCTGTACTGTACGTTTTGCTTCAGAAAGGACTTTACAGCGGACGGACGGACGGGTTGAGTCCTCCGGCGGGCGGGTGGGCGTGCAGGCGGGCGGGCGGTAGCAAAAGCAAAAGCAACAGTCTTAGCACATCCATCGCAATCCCATCCCATCGCAGGCCGGCACTCAATGCCCGCCCTGTTCCTCAATCGCCGCGAGAAAAGCCAACCACCTCTTCTTGAAGATGACGCCGCGGAGGTACCCCTGAGCGTCTAGTACAATCAAGTAGCGGACGCCTAGACGCACGAAATAGCCCTGGACGAGCTCTAGTGGGGAGTAGGTGTTTACTGTTATGGGGCTGCGTGGGGCGTGCGGAGGGTGGGGCGTGAGGCGGGAGGGAAGTGGGGTGGCGGGTCGTGAGTCAGGGGTGAACATTGAACACGGAACACGGAACACGAGACGAGAGCGAATCCTGGCATTAAGAGCCGCCCTTGTCCTCCGCGCGGCTGCGGCTGTTAATGAGCTCGTCTGGCGCCTGGCAGTGCAGCACACTCACGCTTTATCGACATAACGACTGAGGTCCTGCGGCTCAGACTTGGCGAGGAAGACTGAGTCCTGGATGGCTGGCTCTGCGTCTGCGTCGTCGCCGCCGTCGTCGTCGTGATCTCCGCCGGTGCCAATATTATGCGGCAAGTAAGCAAAAGTGCACTCTGCCTCGTGCGGGTCGATTTCGGGCCGCGCTTGCACGAGCTGCGAAAGGCCGTGCTCGAGCTCCTGCGCTGCAATGTAGCCTATCATCCTGAGCCCCGTGGACGTGGACGTGGACGAGGCGTCTTCGTACTCCCGACTCTGCACGACGATGGGGAACCCGCCGTCGGTGTACCCCAGGCCGCGCGAAAGCCTCTCGACTTTATTCCTCAGACTCGCGACGGTATTCTTCTGGTCGAGGGAAATGTACTCTATGCCCGTGTCCATTGCGTCCTTGACGGATACGCCGGCCCAGGTAAACGAGGCCTTGGCATCGAGGTAGGGCAGACCGGAAAAGTCAATGACGAGGTCGTAGATGCCCTTGTGCTGGATTGCGTCTGCTACGGTGCGCGCCACGAGGACGCTGATCATGACGGGGATGCTGTAGGTCAGGGTGCCCGTCAGCTCAAACATGATGACGGCGAGGCTGATCGTCGTTCGTGTCACGCCAGAGAGGGTGGCGGCTGCAGGGTGTAGTCGTGGTGGGTTAAAGTACGTCAGTGCGTCGATTGATAAGCTGCCCCTCTATGCGCCCACCCTGCCCTGCCCGCCCACTCACCTGCGCCGACCATGGCATAGATGCCAGGCACGATGCACGACCCGTCTGACGCATTGCACCACGAAAAGAACTTCAAGTCGGACTGTGTCCACTGTACATACTGTACGACGAGGCCCACAATCCTGCCAAAGCACGCACCGACGGCGAGCGAAGGGATGAAGATGCCGGCGGGGAGCTTGATTCCAAAAGTCACAATGGTCAAGAGGCCCTTGGCGATCATGGCCCAGGCAATGGCTGAGACGAGGGGTCGAATCTCCGAAGGGTGGGAGATGCACAGGCCGTCGAGGCTTTCGTGTTCGTGGCATTCGCTGAACAAGTCGGTGATGAGTTCTGGCCCGCCCATGCGTGTGTACCCGTTTAAGAAGGACACGGCGACGGTGAGACCCGTAATCATGACGACTTCGAGGAGGGGCTTGGTCGCCATCCACGTCTTTGCGCGTACGTGCTTGCTCCAGATCATATTGAGTCGCGTAAAGTAGGCGCCGTAGATGCCACCAAAGAGGCCAATGAGGATGAAAAAGGGCAGTTCCTGGAACGCCCAGTCCTTGTCGTAGCTCACTTGAAAGAGGACAATCTTGCCGGTCCCGAATGGGTCGATGAAGCGCAGACCCGCAGCGGCGACCATTGCGCAAAAGAAGCTGCGGAACATGACTTTTGCGGGAAAGTAGTAGGATACTTCCTCGAGGGAGAAGAGGACGCCGCCGACGGGCGCGCCAAAGGCGACTGCTACGCCCGCAGCACAGGCACAGGAAATGATTTCCCGGCGCTTGCTCTCGTTTCGGTCGTATTTGTCGGCCAGACGGCAGACGATGTTGCCGACGCAGGAAGCAATGTGTACAAAGGGCCCTTCTTTGCCCAGGGAAAGGCCCGATGCGACCGAGAGGGTGAGGCCCACGCTCTTGGTAAAGAGGGTCCAGAAGCCGAGGTAGCCGCGGATGACAAAGCCACTGAGGATGCTCTTGACCTCGGAGATGCCGCTTCCGCTGCCAAAGTAGAGGACCTTGCGGGGTGCAGCAGCAGCAGCAGCAGCAGCAGCAGATGCGGGTGGAACTCCGGCTTGTCCAGAGATTTTTGGGGGTAGGGCGTTGGAAGGTTCGGAGAGGAGAGGCGTGGTTTCATGGGTTGCGTCGTCGTCTCCGCCGCGGGGCCTACTTGTCCGCGTCGGGCCGTAGACGTCGCCACTGGTGCCCTTTCTGGATACATAGAGCTCGGAAGAGGTGAGGTAGAGTGTGAGGATCGAGGCAATGGAAGCCCACACAATGGCAACGAATACATAGACGGCATAATCTGCCCACCAAAAGTCTTTGCCAGCCGAGCTGAGCGCCTCGGACCACCGAATCCAGCCGGGGCAATTCTCGCTGGCTGTGCCTGTTCCCGTGCCCGCCTTTGCTGCGGTGTGCCAGCGCGGAGAACCAGCGACGGGGCCGGCCCAGCCGGCTAGCAGATTGTTGCCCATGCCAAGGCCGGTGAGAAGGCCCTTTGTGGGGTCATTGGCGCCTGCTTTACCCAATGCAGCATTGGACCATGCCCAGGGTGATGATGATGATGATGATGATGATGATGATGATGATGATGATGCGTTGTGGCTGCCGGAGAGGGCGAGCATGCCGGGATCCCTGTCCCAGTCTTGGTCTCCACCATAGGGACAACAGAAGCGCTTTGCCAGTCGCCAATTCTTTGCACAGTAGCCGTCCTTGAGATCAAAGAGGACGGCCTCGGACTCTACGATTGCACCGGCGATGATGGCGGTGAGGATGCCGGTAATGGTGACGATGAGCCACCCCTGGAAACGGTCCCAAGCATTGACTATGAGGCCGCGCACTCCCCGTATGGAGCGTATACGGCGGAGGCGCGAGGATTCCTTGATGGCGTCGTGGATCCAGTCAATGGTCGTGTACGAGTCGTACCAGACGCGAATGCCATTGGGCGCAGCGTACTGCCCTGCGTCCTGTGAGTCGGCGTCGGGCTGGTCGTCGTAGGACTTGGGCCGGCTGCTTCCTCCGCCCATGATGGTGAGGCGCTTGGCCTTTCTGCGAAGGGCATCGAAGCGCTCGACGGTGGGGGATATCGGGCGTGGGATGGGTGCGGTGTGGCCGCTGCAAGGTGTGGCGGGGCGCAAGAAGGGCGTGGCGGGGTGCAAAAAGGGCAAGGAAGGGTGTGCGTGACAGAGTGCAAAACAAGGGGAACGAATTGTATTTAGCGACACTAGACCGGTCGGCGTGGGGCGAGGGGCGCATTGACCATCTGGCCTTTTGACTGCCTGAACGTGGAACTCACGATGTGGAACCCTGACCATCGTCGTCGTTGCCAGTATGGTAGGCCATGGACAAAGGTCTGGACTGCGATTGAGCAGTGGCCATTTGCGTGCGTGCGTGCGTGCGGGGAGTGCAAGTGAGCGGCGGCGGCGGTTCCGGTTGCCCTGGCGTCGTCGGAAGTCGTCGTCGTCGTCGCGGGGAGGGGGGGGGGACTGAAGGGGAAGCAAGACAAGGTGCGGATTTCAGAGTAACAAGGCAGGAAAGGTAGGAAAGCAAGATGGTCAAGATGGTCAAGGGATGGTCAAGGTGGACTCTGAGTGATTCTCGGCCACGCCATGATTGCATTGCATTGGTATGCACCCTGCACTCTCAGGGTCACCATGCGTGCAGCAAGCAAGCAGTGCACCTCCTCTCCTCTCCTCTCCTCTCCTGCCCAGGGTGTTGGTCTCGTGCAGCAAAGGCGCCGAGGCTCAGGCTGAGGCTGAGGCTCGGCGGCGGCAGCAGCAGCAGCAGCAGCGGTCACGCGGCAGTGGCAGTGGCAGCGGCAGCCACCACCCGGAACCCCGGCACTGACAGCAGTTACTGCCAATTGAACCATGGCCATCCAAGTCGGGAGAATGGCCTGGCCTGACCTTGCGTCAATCGCCTTACGCAGATTCATGATCCAATTTGGGGCCCCTTTTTTTGTCGAAGAGCCGCGCCAAGACCGACGAGGCGTGAGGGTGCATGCACGGACCCGCGTTGGGGTGGGCCCAAGTCACGGCAGTCAGCGAGCGCAGAGTACTTGCATGCGAGGCCTTTGATGATCGCAATTCTTTCACGTCACAGGATTCCCCCCCACTGGACTAGATCGCAATGCTTGCCTTTGAATAGACTCAGGGTATTTAAAGTACTTAAGTACTTTTTTGAATGGTCGAGTCGCGATTGCGGTGGCCGCGGTGGGTCCTGCCCGGCTAAAGTGCAGTCAGTGAGTGCACTTGGCCTTGGCGGCGCGCGTGTCTCCGTCGCGCCGCGCCGCGCCTCTTCCCTCTTCCCTCTTCCCTCTCCGCTCTAGACGCGTCTAGTCACGTCACGTCACGTCGGCGTGCGCGTCATTCTCCAACACCTTTTGCACGAGACGAGACGAGGGTGAGTACAATGGATTGAAGGGTGCACACCTCTTCCATTCTCTCTCTCCCTACCCACACACCAACCGCAATATCATCACGCACACACGCACGCCCACCACCACCACCACCACCACCACCACCGACGCCGCGCATGGCCTCCATCTACACGACCAAACCCAAGGGTCGTTCCACCCGCACAGACATGCCCATCCGTAGCGGCACGCCCCGCGCCAATGGTCTCTCCAGTGGGGTGGGAGGCGGCGTAGGCAACACCTCTTCCTCTTCGCATCACCACCACTCGCATTCGCACTCGCATTCTCCCGCCGCACACGCACCCGTGGAACTCACCGACGAACAGCGCCAAGAAATCAAAGAGGCTTTTGAGCTATTCGATACAGACAAGGACGGGGCCATTGATTATCATGAGTTGAAGGTGGCCATGCGCGCACTAGGGTTCGACATGAAAAAGGCAGAGGTGTTGCAGTTGATCAAGGATTATGATACGAGGCATGAGGGCGTCATGGAGTGGGAGGATTTTCAAAAGATTAGTGAGTGGGGTGTGGGCGGGGGAGCGTGCGAGCGAGCGAGCACGCGACCAGGAGCATATATAAGTACTTACCTTTACCTGACCCTGCTCGTATTCAATGACACCCGCCCCCGCCTCCCCGACAGTGACGGAAAAGATTGCATCGCGCGACCCAATGGAAGAGATTCGCCGCGCATTTGCCCTCTTCGACGATGACAATACCGGCAGGATATCCATCAAGAATCTCCGCCGCGTAGCAAAGGAGCTGGGCGAGCAGCTGGACGAGGATGAGCTGTGAGTGCGGCGCGCGCGCGCGAGAAGGCGTGGTGTACATGCTTTGCTCACATTCCTATACACATGACACTCCATCCCACCCCACCCCGCCCAGACAAGCAATGATTGACGAATTCGACCTCGACCAAGATGGAGAGATTAGCGAGCAGGAGTTTATACAGATTATGATGGACGAGGGGTGAGGCGAGCGCGCAATGCCATGGATGGACATGGTATGATGTGATATGATATGATATGATATGTGATGTCCTGTAATACCAACGAGTAAGACGAGATACGAGATACGAGATACGAAGGTCCGAGATCTTGCACGCACTAGTGCACGTTATCTACATGCGCGCGACGACAAGCGCCTCCAACTACTCCGCGTCCGCGTCCGCCTCCGCCTCGGCCTCCACCCGACAGATCCTCCCCCCAAACACATAACTACTAGCAACCCACCATCCCCACCTAAACCATTGCATCTGCGAGGCGTGGCCTTCGGTCATTGCGCGGAGGGAGAGGAGGTACTGCGAGGGAGAGGAGAGGGAGGTGAGGCAGTGCGAGTGAGGGGGAGGGGGCGGGGGTGTCGGTGCCTGCGACGGCGAGTGCGCAAGGGGCGTAAGGAGCGACCCAATTCTCCGCGCCAGAGCGTAGGGTAGAGAACTGTACTTCAAAGGTAAGGGCAGTGTAGGGTTAACGTATACTCGTGGTCGGAGGCGGCGCTCGCCCTTATCGTTGTGGGAAGCCCCCGCCCCCGCCAACGCCAACGCCCACCCCTCGACGCGCAACCTCTCAGCTAAGAGTGGTGCCGCCCGCGCAAGAGCACGATGATTCGCATGGGAGGAGATTCCTCCGCTGTCGAAGGTTAGGATCCAGTCTTCCCCTTCGGGCTCGCCGTCTTCCTGCTGTTCGCCCTCTTCTTCCTCGGCGGCGGCGGGGGAACGAAGGAGCACCCTCCCGTGTCCGCCACCGCCACCGCCACCGTCGTCGCGGCTCAGCGCCTCCAAAACGACCTCGACAATACGCTCCACTTCCCAGGTGTTGTGCATCCCATCTTGCAGTTGCGCGTCGTTGATCACGTGGAGGGTGTTTCCGTTTCCGTTGCCGTTCCCGCCGTTGCCGTTCCCGCCGCCCTTCTCGTCTAAGACCCCCAAGATCTCATACGCTCTCCGCAGCTCACGTGCGCGCAAGTGCAGGTCCGTCTCTTCCCCAGCGGGAGCGGGGGGTACCTCCCCAATAGAGAGGCACACCGCCGCGATTTGAGGTGGGCGTGCCGCACCCTCTGCGCCTGCGCCGAGGAGAGCATGCAGCGTAGAGGAGAAGAACATGACTTCGTCGTCTGGGTGGGCTAGGAGGAGGATGACGGAGCGTGGGGGCTGGTGCGTGTCGGTGTCGTGTGGGCGGTGCGAGGGTGAGGGCCAAGGAGGGGGTATGGGTTGTTGGAGTCAGTTGTGCTTCAGGTTCACTGCGCTCACGCTCACCACCGTCACGGCCATCACACGTCGTCTCACCTGCATTCTATTTCGTTGCGATCGATGGGGAATGGGAATTAGACGCGAGGGGTACAGAAGCGGAGAGACGAATTGGGGAAAAAAAGGTATATACCCTCGAAGAATGTCAAGACGGGCTACTGCTACGCGACACGGCAACAACGCCTCTACCTCCCTACTCTCTCGCGCTCCCCGCCCGCCCGCCCTTCCTTTTCTACTCCAACTTGGTTACCCACCCATTGACGCCAAAGTTATCGCCTGCGAGGAGGTACTGCAGTCCAATCAAGGAGAGGGGCAGTGCCAGTCCTAGGTACATGAGGAGGGAGCGCATATGTGCGGATGCCGCAGTCGCCGTCGCCGTCTCCTTGACGGGCTTCTTGGCGCCGCCCGCAATAGCCTTTTTGCGCGACTGCTGCTGCTGCTGCTGCTGCTGCTGTTGTGCGGCGGATTTCGCCTTGGGGGCGGCCAGATGAGCGCGAAGTCGGTTAACGACGAGGAGCGTGGCAAGTACTACGGTGCCGACGAGCTGCGCCTCGCCGCGGGAAAGCAGTGGGCGGGCGTCGTCTCCCAGGGCCGTGGCAGTCGGTGCGAGGAGACCTCGCGGGAGGGTTGCCTCGGAGGCGAAGTTGGGACTGCTGAGCGTGAGGTAGAGCCAGCCTACGAGGGCGGAGCTCCAAATGTCGATGACGAGGAGGTCGGTGGGCTGCGAGAGCCACGTGGGCGTCTGGAGAGACCAGTTGGGCGAGGTGAGGTTGAAGAGGCCGATGAGGAGGGGACCGCCGCCTCCGATGAGGACCGAGGTGAGGAGGGGAGTCAGTGGGGAGGGGTGATCGCGGAGCTGTGCGGGGGTGCGGGGGTGCGGGGGTGCGGTGTCAGTGGCGTGTATGCGGTCGAGTGGGAAAGTGGGACGCGCGGCCACACTCACAGGCTCAACGCCCAGCGCGGCAATGCCTTCCATGCGGCAGACGCCATCGACGATGTCAAAGAAGAGGTCCATGGCCAGACCAAGACCAGACATCTTTCCGGCCCTGATGAGGAGACTTGCGACTCCGGCCAATTGACACACTGCGTGTATGCCGCCATAGACGAGTGCCGTCCACTGCACGTCGGGCTCCAAGAGTGGGCTGGTCTGTGCTTGTGCGACGCGAAGAAGACTCCATCCTCCAAAGAGTAAGATCCAGACGAGTGCTACACTCTGTACGAGGGGTAGTCGACGGGTGGTACCTCCCTGTACCTGTGTGACGCCATAGGATACGCGCACGGCGTGGATGAGGGTCAGTGGGGAGATGGGGAGGAGAATGGGGTGGAACTGCGGAGTCGCGACCGAGGCAATGGCCGAGGAGAGGTGAGTGAGGGCGGGGATGGTGTACCCGGGGGCGGCGAGGGGCGAAGCGGCCGCCATGGTGGGCGGGGCGGGGCAGGGCGTGGTTTGGCTGGGGTGTAATTGAACCGCAGCGTCGAGTGGGTGGGTGGTCAAGGTGTGCATCGTTGGTCCCTGCCAGGCGACACTCGGTGCCTTCCACGCACGCACTGCCTGCCACTGCCTGCCCACCCGCCCACTCACTGCGCCTTGCGCCTCTTTCTCCGCGCACGGACGTCGTCATTGAATCGGACGCGTCGCGTAACATTGTCCGCCTCGGATCCGAAGGCAGGCAGGCAGGCGGGCAGGCAGGCAGGCCACTCACTTCTTATTTGCTTCCGGGCTCAACTTCCTTGCCAATGGATGTGTGTTCCCAACGAGATGTCATTTGGTAGTCTTCTTTTTGTCGTTGCCGTCGAAGTAGCGTATCATCCCCCCCTCGCAGCTTGACCTGGAGGCTGCCCTGCTTGTTTCTTTGCCCTGTGGCACGCGGCGCGTGACGAGCGAAAAGGAAAGAGACGCGCGGCGCGTCCATTGTAGGTAGTTGTGGGTGGGTGAAGTGGGTGGGTGAAGTGGGTGATGTGCTGATGTGCACTGCACTTGAAGAGAGCACATTGGGCGGCAGGCACACCAAAGGACGCGAGCACTCCAGATAAATGCTCCCACTCGAGTCGCGGGTCTAAGGAGACGAGGCAGCGCGAGTGGACCGTCTCTGGACTGCAGTACAGTACAATGCAAGTAGCAGGTTGGTGTAGCGAGCGGGAACAGCAAGGGGAGAGGGGAAGCAGTGAGATGAGAAGAAGGGCGTCGTTGGTCAAAACCCTTTTTTGTGTTGCCCCTGAAGATGTGAAGCTCACAACGGAACCTAATAATCACCATCATAGAGTGCGCCGACGCACCCAACCCAAAGGTCTCAGCCACCTTTGCAAGCCAAGCCAATACCGCTCCGAGCCAAAGCCACCGCCGCCACCCCTGGTTTGCCGCGCCCGGCGTTCAGACGATCTACGCATTACGCATTACGCATCGGTTTCTTCTCTCTCTCTCTCTCTCTCTCTCTCTCTCTCTCTCTCTCTCTCTCTCTCTCTCTCTCTCTCTCTCCTCCCCCTCTCTACCTCTCTCTCTACCTCGCCGTCTACGCCTGAATCTCTTCCCCTCGTCGTATACTAATCACGTCCGCATAGCATACCCACTCGGCTCATTCGGGGACACACACGACAATTCAGCATACACGCTGTGACAAGGCAGCCCACGCAGAGCACGTAGGCCACCATTCATATCGCATCACTCAACAACAACGACAACAACAACAACACATCATCATATACGCACACACCCATCACACACACACACCCTCCAGCTGATCCGCCTCGCCTCGCCTCACCTCACCTCATCTCACCTCCCGCACAGCTGCGACGGGCCCTCGAGCTCGAAGCAGCAGCAGCAGCAGCTCCTCCTCTTGGGTGGCCACGTCCCGCCCCGTCGCGCCGCTTTAGCCTGCTAGCGTACTGCCTCTCCCCCCTCTGCGGCGCTATCCTTCTCACAACGATCGCAGCACCTCGAGAGCATGCCTCCAGGCCCTGTACACACCGCGGGTAGGCATCCCAGAGTCAACCACAATCACTTTCCCGGCTCATCATCCCGGTCAAATAGCGCAAAGGCGTCGTCGTCATCAACCAAGCCTCGTCGCACACCCTCGTCAGTTCTCCCCTTTTCCGGCGCGGCCTCCTCTTCGTCGTCGTCGTCGCCCCTCTCCAATGGCAAGCATGCCGCCACCTCGAACCTCGCCAAGTCATTTGGCAACTACGATGACGATGACGACGAGGACGACGAGGACGAGAGCGAGGAAGAGGGCGAGATAGGCGGGGGCGGTAACGTGGCGCAACGCCTTCCCTCGTCTTTGCCGCTCAAACCTACTCCACTCGTCAGGCGCATCTCGAGTCCATCACGATCGCATTCGAATCCCATGCCTACCACCAATGGTCCCACCAGTCTTGCTCAGAGGATGAGCGCGGGCACCAGCACAAGCACCAGCACCAGTACCAACACCAACGCGCAACCGCCCTCGCGTCCACGTGACACTGAATCTGACCAGAACAAGCGCATACACCATTACCACCACCATCGATCCCCAAGCAGAGAAGGCAGGCAGCCCAGCAGATCACACAGCAAGGAGAGAGATGTCGGGCGCGGTGGCCGCGGCGATGACGACGACGACGACCGGCGCAGGGAACATCATCGCCCACGCAGCAGGGACAGAGGTGCTGAGGGCCGCGGTGGTGAGGGTCGCAGTGGCGAAAGTCGCAGGGACCGCCGCGACCGCAGTAGGGACAGGTATACAGGGAGCCACCGCAAAGAGGATGACCGGAAACGAGATCGGGAACGGGACCGGGACCGGGACCGCGAACGCCATCGCCATCGCGACCGCAGCAGAGAACGGGGGCGGGACAGCTATAGCGAGCGAGGGCGGGAATCACGCACCGATCGCAGCAGGGAGAGATTGTTGGATCGCAGCAGCGGACGGCATGGGCAAGAGGATAGAGAAGGCGGCCGCCACCACCACCACCATCGCGCAACAACGCCCTCGAGGGAACGTAGTCCAGAGCATCGCCGCTACAGTCGCCCCTCGAGGCGAGAAGATTCCCCATCCTCGTCCAGCAGACAATCGGATCGAAGCAGAAGAGATGAATCGTCCAGCAGCAGCGTCTGGAGGAGAGATGCCGACGAGCCTCGCCACCGAAGCGATTCTCGAAATGGCAACAGTGCGCACGAGGATCGGTATCAGCAGCGATCACGGGGGGGAGCGGCAGAGCATGGGGATGGGAGCGGCAGCGGCAGCGAGAGCCATAGACCAGCAGGCGGACTCGAGTTTCGCCTTTCTTTGGGAGGACGACAGGATGGTGTCAAGACGCTTCCTCGGAGACCAGATGCGCAGGGTACTGGTGCAAATAGCAGGGCAGTGGTGGCCTTTCAGAATGGATCCATGAGGACGTGGGGAAAGAGTCAGGACGTCACGCCCACGTCTACGTCTGCGTCCACGCCCGCTCCGTCCACTCCCGCTCCCATTCACCCCGGCTTCCAGCTCGTTGGGCAGCCGAGTCGGCTGGCAAGTAGCGGTCATGGTGGTGGTAGTGGCAGCAGCAGCAGCCTCAGCAGCAGCCCCAAGTCGGCATCGACTCTGGCCAAGGTTGTTGCGGACGTCGGCGGCGGCAAGACCGCAGATCTTGCAATGGATCCACCGACGGGACCACAATCAGCACGAGGAACACCCGCCCCCACTCCGACGCCTCAAGGACGCGAGGCAGCTCCGCCATCTCGCACCGCCTCGGGAGGATCCTTACCTTCGAGGTTCGTGCCCCTGTCCTCCCAGTCCCCGTCTGCCATCCCTACGGGTCCGCGAGCCACTCGACAGGCTCCCCCAGAAGCTGCACCAATCGGTCCAAAGGCCCTCAGTCACTTGGCTTCCGCCACGGCCACGGCCAATGCGCAACGCAGCCGCGCTTCGTCGTCTGCAACGCCGGCATCATCATCATCATCATCCGCAACTCCATTGGCGCCCCCGCCATCTTCACCTCCGCCCCCACCACCGCCGCCGCCTTTGGACCCGGAACCGGAGTCGCTTCCAGAGGAGGATCGAAAGCCACGAGTGCACGAGGATCGCAAACCGCCGAAGCTCGAGGTCCAGAAGCCCTCGAAGGAGGATCTGGACAGGGTGAATTCGCTACAATCGACGTACATCATGACCGATGTGAGAAAGGGAGCCTCGTCCAAACCGCATTCAGGCACCGTCTCGGATCCTCGGAGAAGCCACGGCCAGACTGCATTGGCCAAGGCGCCGAGAAAAGCCAAGAGCGAGGTGCGAGTCTACGTGTGGAAGAGAGACTCCCACACCGTCTTGCCTCCCCGACCTCCTCCCGCTCGAGCCATCTTTGTGAGCAACATTGATGTGCAGCACACCGAGACGACCATCCGGGCCGAATTCAGCAAGCTGGGCAGAATCGACGCCTTGGACTTTAAGCGGAACAGCAAAACCTACCAGAGCTTGCGCATGTGCTGGATCTCTTACGTGGATGACTTTGAGCCCGAAGGAAGCGGCGGGGTCAAGCGTGACGGCAATCGCGATCCGAGGTCGCCTCCTCAAAAGGGGTACGTTTGCGCACGAAGCGCCGTCGAGCAGCACAATGGAAAGCGAATGACACCCACGTCGGCCAACTTGATCTGCGTCGAGCTCGATGGGACAAAGGAAAAGTGTCGTCGGGCATTCGACGAGGCAATGAAGGCTGAGAGCCAGGCGGCTGAGCGTGCAAGACAGCTCGAGAAGAACAAGGAAGCCGAGAGGAGGAGGTCGCTTCATTCTAGTGCTGCTGCCGCCGTCGTCCACCATCGCAGCGACGTAAATGGCCAAATGGCAAGCAATGGTGCTCATCGTCGAGATGCATCCTCTCGTGATAGTTGGTCCACACATGCCGCAGCACCATCTCATACACCATTCACGGATTCCCGCGGGGGAGGAGGCTCAACCTGGGGAGACAGGGGGGTGTACAACGATCAATGGCACAGAGACGACGGATACGCGACAAAGCGCGACAGTGGGTGGGGTACCCGCGGCCACGAAGACCCATACGGGCACGGTCGCATGGGAGCCGCAGCCGCAGCACGTGGCAGAGGGCCGCGCCAGGGCAAAGGCAAGGGCGTCATGCGAGACCCTTTCATCGACTCTGGGCCGCCAATGCACACGAGTCTGCGCCAGATGCAAGACTACGGTCTTGATCACCGGCAAAGGCACGTCGACGACGATCTCGGGCGATCTCACGACTCTTCGCGCCTTGGAGATGCCGCCCACGATGCCCGGGGCGTCTCGCCAGAACCCAAGGCCAAGGAGCAGTGGACCGAGGCGGAGCTGCCAGCAGAAACGCTTCGACGGGTCAACATTGAGCTGGAGAACGTGATGCTACAAATGCTGAACACCAGGACCCTGAATACGTTTCGAAACGAATTTCAGCAGCGTAGTCTACCCCTCGAAGCAGCATGGGCAGCCGCAAAAGAGGCAATGGCGCCGCAGGAGGAGGAAGCTCCTCACGCCGATACCAGCCGGGAACAGCCCGCGCCTCTCCCTTTGTCGGCAGATAGTCTTGCGCTTCCATCGTTCCGCAAGATTCGGAAGCAGCAGGACAAGGACTCGAGCAAGCCTAGCAAGGAGACGCGGGAGTCGACCTCGACGGGACGGGAGCGAACCGCCAAGAAGAGGAAGAGCGCTGGTGCGCCATCGCGTCGTGCAGATGTGCACCAGTACACCAGCAGCGAAGATGAGGGTGAAGATGGTCAACGCCCAGCCAAGAAGTCTTCTTCCGGTCCATCTCGTGTGGACAGTCGCAAGGAGGCTGCTACCTCGCTCGAGCGAGAGACGCCCGATGCAGCGACTCCAGCAACTCCAGCGACTCCAGCGACGGCAACGGCGACGGCAACGCCCGAATCGCTCCCGCCGGCTGCGGCACCAATGGACGTCGACGGCGCGGCCGCAGTGGCGGAACCCGCTGAAACAATCCTGCCCACGCCCGAAGCAGAGAATGTCGTCGTAGTAAAGGACAAGGCTGCGAAGAAGGCCGCCGCACCGAAGAAGCCCAAGGCGCCCAGGGTACCGCCGCCTCCTGCGCCCGCACCGGATCCGTTTGCCCTGGGCATCGTCCAAGATGAAGAGGACCTGTATTACCTCCGCGTCGCCATCGAGCGGATCCAGGCGGGCCGCTCCCTTGCGGCAGCCAGCATCCTGCACGACTTTCCCGCTCCTCCCGACGAGGATGACGTTCCCGCCGACGGCGGCGGCGGCGGCGCGGATGACGGCCGACCTCCGCGGAACGATAAAGGCTGTGCGCGGGTGCAAGGTCTGCTGAAGATCCCGCCCTCTGAAAAAGCCCGACACATGGCAGGTCGGAACAAGGCCATCGTCGATACGACTTCGACTTCGACGACTGCTGCCATGGCTTCTGCGCGGGATAACCGCGCGGACTCGCGCCGCCTCGTCGTGGGGATTGAACAGCACAAAAAGGAGACGGCGACGGATACGGATATACTCAAGTTCAATCAGCTGAGGTCGCGCAAGAAGCCACTCAAGTTTGCGAAGAGCCCGATTCATGATTGGGGACTGTACGCCGTGGAGCCGATCCCTGCGGGGGATATGGTCATTGAGTATGTGGGGGAGATTATCCGGCAGCAGGTTGCGGATCAGAGGGAGAAGATGTACGAGAAGCAGGTGAGTGTTGCGTGTGAGCGAGGGACAGCAGCGATAGCGAGTGCACACACAAGCACACACCAGTACTGACACTTCTGCCCCCACCCCCGCCCTCTCTCCGCACAGGGCAACTTCAGCACCTACCTCTTCCGCGTAGACGACGACATCGTCGTCGACGCCACACACAAGGGCAACATCGCACGCCTCATGAACCACTGCTGTGTCCCCAACTGCAACGCCAAGATCCTCACTCTGAACGGACAGAAGCGCATCGTCATTTACGCAAAGTGCCTGATCTTACCTGGGCAGGAGTTGACGTATGACTATAAGTTTCAGAGTGCGGGGGATGGGGAGGAGCCAATGAGGTGTTTGTGTGGGGCCGAGGGGTGTAGGGGGTACTTGTAGGGGTTGGGCTAAGGTGCGGTGCGGTGCGGTGCGCTGATGAATTGTATTACATTGCCAGTCACGCTCTGCTCGGATACGCTCGACTCCAACGCCGCTTCGCCGGCTTCGTCTCGCTTTCGCCATTGTACTTGACATTCAGGCCCAGGCCCACGCCATTTATGAGAAGTTTCAATCTTCATTCCCAAAGCCTTTCAAGCTTTCTTCAAGCAGGTTCACTTCACTTCACATCGGACTGCGTTGCGCTGCGCTGCGCGCCTTGGATGGGGGGAATGAACAGACGTCTGTATTGAGTGGAGTGGAGTAGTAAGAGCGGGAAGGTAAGGGCCACAAGGGCAAGGGGAAAAGGCGGGGTGAGGGGTGTGGAGTGGAATGAGGCATGGATGAGTGTGGGATTGAGATTGGGATTGGGGGAAGGAGAGGGAGGGGAGAGGGGAGGTCGACCTTGGTTCTTCGCGAGAGGCAGGGGGCCAGTGGGCCAGTGCAAGGGGACAGGGCGGGGAAGTACCTATGTACCTACAAAGTGGGGTTTGAGGTTTGAGGTTGTGTTTCTCTAGCGCGGGAGCATGCGCATGCGCGGGGTGAGGTGGACCACCACGCCTACAGCAAGATACAACCCCCGAGTAACCCCACGACAATAGCAATCATCGCCCAGCCGATACGGCGACTCGCCTCGACGCTGACGTACCCTTCATTACTCGAAGGACTCTGCGAGGAGTTAATCGTGTTGGTGCTGTTCGTTGCTGCTGCAGAGAGGTTCCCGAAGGCCGTACCCGTACCTGTACCTGTGACGTTGCCCGCCCCCGCCCCGCCGCCCACCGTAGTATTCTTCTTCCCCGTCCCGCCATTCTCCGCCGAGTTATTAACCGGCACAGCCGCAAACTCCTCCTTCCCCAAAGGCTTAATCTTCAACCCCCCCGTCGGCCCAAAAGGGTCTCCATCCGTAATCGTCCCAAACATATCCTCGATTTTCACGCTCTTGCAGTTCCGCAGTGCGGGGGGAGGGTGCGGATCCGGAACAGGCTCAGTACCAGGGTAGTACTTTGTGCCGTTGTAGATGGAGACGTCGGGGGCGTCGTCGGATTCGCATTGCTGGAATGTGCCGGGTTCGTAGGTGCCGGGCATGTTGAAACTGCGGGGCGGGCGCGAACGAAGAAAGGGTGAGGGGTGGGTGGGAATGTGCATTAGTGGGCGCGTCGCGTCAGGCTGGACGTCGATGCAGTGTGTCGATAGGTAGCTGCCGTACTCACGAGCACCCCTGCAGTGAGGAGGCAAGGCAGGGCAAGGCAGAGGAGCGTGCGTGCGTCAGTATCAGATATTGCTGCTTGTGCTGCGTTGTAGGCGCGAGCGACCATCTCCCCCCCCGCCCTCACGTACCTGCGTATCATACACATGCTGACACAGCGTCATCGCCTTATCCCCATCAAAGCACACGCGCTTACAATACTCATTATAACTGAGGAACTCCATCCACTCGTGAGCCTGTACACACCCCTTATCCTTACTACAATGGAACATCAACCCGCCAATAGGGTTACCTAAGCCCGTAGCGCCATGCGGGTCCAGCTCCCCGCCGTCATCCTGCGGAGCGACGTTCCACGAGGTGAAGTCCCCCACGGCGGTGATTTGGAGGTAGGATGGTGTAGTTACGAAGGTTGCGCCTGTGAGACCCGCGGGGGGGAGACCGCGCGTACCACGTCCGCGGACGGTGCATGCCGCGACGGTCTCTTCTTCGACCTGGGGTTGTGTGAGTGTGTGCGCAGTGAGGCAGGCAGGCGGGCAGGACAAGGCGTCAGAGAAGTAAGGTAAGTCGTCACAGACGCGCACGAACGTAACGTGCACTGCACTGGACTCACCTCGGAGACGAGCGAAGTCTTCTGCGGGATAAAGGCACACCAGTCTGTAATGGAGTTGAAGTACTGCGTGTGGCGGCGGCGGAGGTGCATACCACATCATGTCAGCACTGCCCATTCCCCCGCGAACGACACGTCCCCGCCAAACCGCATACTCACCCCATTCTGACAAAGACTCTCAGCCTTACTCTCCGTCCCACAATCATTCGTCCCGACCTGTCCCTCCTGCGTCGTCTTCGGCATATCATGCGCAGAAGGCTTGTACGTCGTATTCTCATACTTGTCCGTAGCGGCTTGGATCGCCGCTCCGTCGGGGGGAGGGGCGTCGTCCTCGCCCGAGCCCTGACCTGAGGCAGAGGAGGAGCTGCTGTTCTTCGCGGGTGGGGGAGAGGGCGAAGGGGAGGTACCTTGCCTGTGGACGAGGCGGTTGGGAGGTGCCACCCCGCGAGTAAGGACGTCTTTGTGCGGAGCAGCAAAATGGGCAGAGGCGCTGAGAGGCGTGCAGGCCAGGAGGAGGAACGTCACCGCCAACGCGAGGAGGAGCGTAAAGGCAGAGATGAGAGAAGGGGGTTTCTTCGTCATGGTGGGTGGGTGGGTGGGTGTTGTCAATGCGCTTTCTAGTCTGAAGTTTGAATTTTGATGACGAGAGGGAGGTTGGTGTAAACTCAAGGTGAGGAATATCAAGGTAAGATGGGATGGGATGGGATGGGATGGGATGGGATGGGATGGGATGGGATGGGACGGTGTTATTTGCCACGAGCAGACTACCTACCGACCAGCGAGGCCGTCACCCTCCCACTTTACCAGCCTCAACACCGTGCAACGCCACGCTCCTCAGTCCTCCCTCCCCTTTGTGCCCATGCATGCCCCGGTGCTCGCTGGCATAGGTACTTTACCCCCTACCCAGCCGACACTGACACTGACACTGACACTGAAGACGGACGAGGCGTACGTAAACGGCTCGTAATGAGCGCGCTCGTCCGTCCATCCCATTCCGTCTCGTCTCGTCTCGTCACGTCCACCTCGTCTCAGAAGCGGAAGGCTAGCGACTGATTGAATCGAATCAAGAGGCGGCGCGGTATTGCGCCGCCGCTATAACAAGGCAACGCGGCACGGCACGGCACGGCACGGCACGAAGCAGCCGTTTCAGTAGACCCCTATTCGCGCGAAAGCGCCTTTCCTCGAATGGCAATTTGATTGCGGATTGCGGTTGCTCCGTCCCTTCCTCGTGGCTCGCGAGCAAGTGTGGCGCGCCGCAGCGTTTGTCAAAAGGATTTGTTTGGCATTGGCATTGGCATTGGCTGCGAATGATGAGAGGGGAAAGTAAATGCAGGAAAGTATGTGCAGTGAACATAAAGGTAGGTGGGGAGTAAAGTACGTAGGACAAAAAAAAAAAAAGAGTGTGGGTTGTTGTTGGTGGTGGTGGTGCGGGCTCGACGGGCCCTGCATAGTAGAGGCCATTGTATATTGTAGCTTTCAAAGAGAGAAAGAGATTGTCCTTCGGAGCGCGCTGCGCGCACCCCGGCCCTCAACCGGGAATGGCCCACAGAAGCTTACTAACAGTCGAGAGGTTCTTGATGTTCAGCGGCAGTCTCTCTTGGGTATACTCAAACGTGGGTATCTTGAAACCGCCCATCTCGACGCCAGCGCGGAGGTCCACCTGTAGGTAGAGTTGCCCCCTCTCGCTCAGGAAGGCCCGCACCAGCCTGTCGAGACGCTGCGCAAGCGTAACGAGGCACTGGCCTGTCGCGTGCCCGGGCTTGCCCAGGCTGCCGCTTGCGACGCGCAGGGGGGCGTCCTCCGGCCAGGTGAGCGAGGCAGTACCGAATGGGCGGCCCTTGTAGTTTGCGACGAATGCCAGGGAGCACAAGTCGATGGGTACGTTGAGCGGGTTGGAGATGACGAATTCGCACTCGACGGCGTTGGACGTGAGGACCTTGGAGCCGAGGGTGATTTCGATGCTGGCGATGAGGGTGCGATCCACCAGCGGCTTGAGGTCAAAGGACAGCTGCAGACTCTTGAGCGCGGGACGTAATGCCGCAATGGGCGTCGACTCATCGTCGCCTCGAATCTCCAGCGTCGTCGTCTTTCCGCTCAGGAAGCTGTGGAGTGGAGCCAAGGGAAAAGTAAGTGTGCAATGTCAGCACTTGTTGGGCGTCATGGATGCGATTGGTTTTCTCGAATCACTCACTTTGCTGGCAGCTGCCTCACGGCCTTCTCCTCACTCTGCTTGGGCGCATAGAGGAACTCGACGTTCCGGAACGCGCACGGCCCAACATTCAACTCGCACGGCCCGCTGCGGCCTGAAACGATTGCTCTGCCCACGTAGGCGCCGCGGTAGAAGGCTGCGAAGCTCAACCCCGAGTCGGGCAGAGTCAGACTGACGTGCTTGCTTGGGTTGTTGATGAACAAGTCAAAAATGACTTTGAGGTATTCCTTGGTCCCTGCTACGACTTGCAGGCCAGTGTACTCCGTCGGCGACGTCTTGAGCGAGCGCATCCCCCTAATCTTGAGCTTCTGCGCTGGGCCGAGGTCCACCTGGAAGGGAATCCTGCCCAGCACAACCTTTGCCACGATGGACGCCTTTCCGCGGAGCGAGATTCTGTCAGACTCTTTGCACATAAATACGTGGGCAATCAGATCCGGGAATGCCTCGTTGTGACTGTGCAAGACGAGATCGCTGACCGCCAGTTTGAGCACGCCAGAAAAGGCGTCAATCTGCTGCGGTGCATTGGGCTGAGCTCGCCTTCGCGAGCCTGCCTTGATCTGCGAGTCCAGGATGCTCGTCTCCTTTGTAGAGCCTCGACCAACGACGACGCCATCGAGTAGGATTTCAACGTCTGCTGTGACACTCTCAATAGCCACCTGGAGTGGATAAGGGACTTCGTACTTGACGATCAGAGCGCTAATGGCAATGGTCGGGTCGCCACTGGCAGGAATCGTCGCCTTGAGACTCTCCACTTCGAGTCTCTTGATAATGTCGTGTGTCTGAGGCCCAAGCTCCACGTCGACGGAAAGCTGCCTCAGCGCGGCATCGAGCCAAGCAACCTTGGTGCCCTTGGAGCGAGAACCACCGCCCGCTGCTGCACTGGCTTGGCGGCGATATGCCGATGCCGATGACTCCATGAGAGCGCTCCGGCCTTGGACCCGGACTTGCACCGTCTTGCCAACCAGAATGTCCGTCACCAAGTCTCCTAGCAACGTTGTCTGGCTCACACCCGCGACGTAACCCGCAGCCTTGACGGTGACGAGGCTGCCACGCGCTAGGCGCACGTCGAGTGCGGTAATCTGGCCAATCTGTACATCTCCGATGAAGAGGTCCATGTCCAGACGACTCAAGTTCATACTGAGCGTGCTGGTATTGGGGAACTGCACCTTGGCTTGCACAGAAATGCCCTTGGCGGCCTCGCCCGAGGTACTACGGCCCAGCTGGGCGGCCAACGAGGGCGGTAGGTTGACTTCACCGAGGATGTCGAAGCGGTCTGCCTTGATTCCCCGGAAGCCTCCAAAGCCTTCGATCTTGACTGGTTTGGCGAGGTTGGACGTGTAGTCAACACCGCCGGCGACGATGCGCAAAAAGGAGGATTCCATGCGCCAATGAGATGTGTCATTCTGCAGCAGCGTGCTGACAAAGTCGGCCAACGTCGAGGTCGCTCCAGTGCCGCGTGCGGCATGGATGTTGACTTCGTGAATATTCTCATGCGACTGCTTAGGGTCGATGAAGAGGGGCTCCCGAATGGCAAAGACGGCAGCAACCTGACCGGCCTTGGGACCGTCGTCCCATAGTAGCTGTAGTGGGCCTTCGAGGAAAACCAATGCATTCAGCGGGCCGTAGTTGCTGAGTTCGAGCGATACCTTTGCCGTCAAGCCGCCCTCGTCCAAGCCCAGCACGTCTACACTGTTGATGCCGATGCGCCCGCCTTCGATGAGACGGGTGACGAGAGGAGCGCCCACGCGCGGGAGAATCCAGGAGGCCGTCGAGCCAGAAATGGCAATGGCCAGAGAGTGCTGGTAGAATGTGACGGGGCCCGGTACCTCGTAGTCGCCGATGAGAATCTTGGATGCTTCGACCCAGGCAGTGACTCGCAGGCTGGCGAGGGCTTGAGCCAAGAGATAAGGGAAGTCTTCGCAGCCCTCTCCCGCGTGGGAGAAGCGTTGTGTAGATCCATCCGCATCGAGCATATCCAAGATTTCCAAAAAGGCAGCGCCCAGGTCGAATTGCTCCCTGGCGGCAGTCTCCCTAAGCAGACGCACCAAGACGGAAGGATTCGTGTTCAGCTTAAAGGGCAACGTGACCGGAGAACTGTCCTTGGCTCCCAGCCTTAATGGCAACCAATCCTCTGGAGTCTCAATGGTGCCCAGCTCTTGTCCCTCGACTTTTCCGCTATGTTGCCCATATGCTACCACTCTGAGCTTCTGCACGACAATTTCGACGCCGAAGCTGTTCCTGACAGTCGTCCGGACCAGAGCAGCGTCATTCTCCTTGCTCGCCGCGCTGTTGCTGGTGCCTTCCGACTTGCTGGTACGGCTGGGTATCGTAGACGTCTGGTCAAAGGAAGACATCGAAGGAGGCGCCAGATCTGTGCCTGCCCTCAGCTGCGCACCGTCAAGGAAGGATGCCTTGTCTCCAAGGGGTGGGAGCGTGACGGCGACGTGTGCGCCACCAAACCCATAGGAAACCCACTGGGCGGCGGAAACCCCTGCTTGTCCCATGGTTGGCTCTTCTGCGAGGGCCGTCAGATGAATGGATTCATTTTGAAGCAGGGAAGGGATGATGCTGAATGCCGCTCGGTGGCTATCCGAGCCTGGAGGAAGATGGGCGGGAAGACGAATGGCGCCGTCGGCATGAATGGCATTGGCGCCTGGCTGTAGCAGCCCGCCACCGGATCGAATTGTGAGCTGCCCCACTCTGACCAGCCCATCCTGTCCCGATGTATTGACTCCAGTGGGGGCACATAACTGCAGTGTCAAGGTTCCTATATCGACGAGGACGGGCGCAAGGCCCTTGGCCGGGTGGTCTATGTGGATGGTGCCCACGGCAGAGACGAGGATGCCTTGCTTGGTGTTTCCGCCGCAGACTTCCAGATTGTCGACGACGATGCGAGAGGGTACAATCTGGCGTGGCCCTTCGTCTGCTTCTTGCGAGACTCGAAGGCGTGACCGCATCTTGGGCAGCTTTGCACGAGAGCGTGTCGAGAAGAAGCTCTTCCGGGGCGTCTTTTCCACGCTGGGTCGCCTGAGGTCGGCAACGTCAGAGGCACGATGAGCTGGAGCAGCCAGATGGTTCTGGCCGGCTGCGCCGGGATGCGCGGGGTATAGAGGAGCGTGGGCGGGGCTGCCAATCGAAGGATCCGGACGGCCATCTGAGCCAGGAATGGAATCTGTGCAGTGCGGGAACGACACGGTACCACCGAGTGCGCCCAGACCGGCCAGCACAAGCTCCTTTTCCATGTGTAGTCCTGGAAAGGTGATTCCATAGGCCTTGACGGTGACATTGGAAGCGCGCATGATGAGAGTGACGCTCTGATGCGCCGGCGTTCGGAGCAGCGCCTTGACCAAGTCGCCGGTCCTCTGTGCGGCCTCGAGGGAACCGTCGACTTTAAGTTCGGTGCTACCTGCACTGACGCCAGGTTGCGAAGGGCGCAGCTTGAGATCATCGAGGTTTGCATTGGCGATGAGCTGTCCGGCGCGACTTGGGCGAGAAGTCCCAGGTACGAAACCAGCAGACGAGGGCTGGCCTTGTTGTGATTCGGGAGCCTTCCAGTGCAGCTGCACAGCCTGAACAAACTTCAATTTGACGTGTATGGGCAAAGGGCCGGTAGCTGTGTCAGAGATCTTGAGAGAGATCTTGGCCTCGAGACCTCTGCCAGCTGCCGGTTTCTTTGTCTCGAGGGCTGTCAAGCGTAGTGTAGCCGTGTCGATGATGGTGGTGACGAGCTTGCGCACAATGGGCAAGCGGCACAGGCCACGCTTCTTGACATTCTTCATAGGTCCCGGGCTGGAAGCGTCGGTGCCATTTTGCTGCGGTTGCTGGTGCGACTGCTCGGGTTGAGCGCCGACTGGTGGCGGCGGCAGCATCTCTTGTTGCTCCATGGGCGCGGACTGGAGCTTGCCGAGCGAGTCGTGAACGCGGGCCGTGAGTACGGGCTGGGAATGCGGACCGTGAATCAGCAGACGATGTCACGGCCGAGCAAAGGTTGGCGCCGCGCTATGTCTGAAGGAACGATGGATTTGGGCGGGGAAGGGGGACTATCCCGAGCGTGAGCGGCGCGGGTGGCCTGAAAGCCCAGCTTTCGTAGCAGCGATTTTGTGCAAGGAAAAGGGCGGGGCTCGATGTTGATGGCGTTGGAGAGGCTAGCCTCTGTCAGAAAACGATTGCGGGTAGGTATGTTCGACGCTATTTGTGCGTGGATGATTATGATGCTTGGGGAGTGGCAGCGGCAAGAGAAGTTGGCACGGCCAGCGGGATCGATGTACTTGAGCGATCCGTCTATCGTGTCTTCGGATATAAAGGCTAGGAGGAACAGGTCAGCGCCTGCTGCTGAAATGGCGACTAGGTGGGTATGTTTGCGATCGAAGTGGTCATCGGGCAGAGAGAGGAAGAGAAAAGGAAGGACACGAGGGAAAAGACGGGTGGGGCGGGGCGAGGCAGGGCAGTGCAGGGCGGGGTGGTTGCGGGCACCTGCGAAGACTATATGCGTCGGTGCGTAGCGCAATCACACACTGAGAAATCACAGATGTACATGAGATGAAATCGGGGCAGTGGAGCCCGAGGTCACCATGAGCTTACTTGCAGTAGTACTTACTGATTGAGCCCAATGGGGCAACGCAAACGCTCAAGTGGCCGTGCACGCGCCTCGACAGCTCGAGGGTTCAGCATCTGAAAGTGAAAGTTGACTGCAGCGCGGCGGCAGAGACGGAAGTCAAGTAGAGGCACAGGGTAGGCCGCAGGTGCCCCTTCAGGTGCGCAGCGGGCACCAGGCGACTTGAGGACAGCCGTGAGAGACCGGTGAGCATAGAGGCCGACGTCTTGTCGCTGCTGCTGCTGCTGCTACTGCTGCCAACCGCGGGTCAAGGGCTGCCTGGCTGCCTGCCTTTTGCTTCCTCTGCCCGCGCTCGGCCCTCGAGATTCCCACTGCCCTGCATGGAAGCATAAAGTACCATTGCACTGCACTCGGTGCTGCACTCGCTGCGCTGCACTCAGCACCGCACACAGCATCGTACTTACTGAGCACAGCACAGCCCGGCCTCAATCTCATCATTCAAGTGCGTGCACACAATGCCCCATTCATGCGACCATTGAAGCCCGCACCTCCCGCAGCTCCCAAGCTCGGTCTCACCTCATTTTCACCGGCAAAGTGGCAGTTCTGCCGCTGCGCACGCGAGTAGTCTTCCGAAGAAGGGAATCTGCCAACGAACGCTCTTTGCCCCGCTCCGCTCCTTGTCACGCGCCGCGCCAAGCTCGGGGGGCGTGCATCCCTCGCGCCTCTGTTGGTGTTGTGTTTTTCACGAAGCGCAAATCTGATTGGCAGAGCAACGGCAACGCAACAGCGAAAAGGGACTGTGAGTGTGTGAAACCAAGTGATACAAGTGACACCGACACGGGTTCAGTGCCATGCACTCACTCTTAATCATCTCGAATCACGCTCAGCACGCGCCGCCCCACAGAAGACGATTGGCGAAGATCTCGATCTCAATCTCATTCTCGTGAGTGCGCCTGCTTCTGGACAGAGCTTCCATTCTGAACCCAATTCGCCAGGCGGGCGGGGCGAGTGACAGGCGGCTCGCAGCGACTCCTCAGCTTATGTACGCGGCCTGCTGCGTTCCACGGCTGCCCGGCTGCCCCCCATCTCTCCCATCTCCCGTCTTCCTTGCCTTGGCCTCCGAAGGCAATCCTCGTCTGGACGCCAAGGCGAATGAATGAATCAAGGTGCATCAGACGGCGCGGCGGCCTCACACGCACACGTATTGTACACGTCCCGCCTCTTGCCCCCGCAGCCGAAGCGCATCCTTCTCGGTCATAAGTTACGGGCTCTATGCCAGGGGCGGCAGCACACGGCAGCAATTACGCGGCAGCACACGGCAGTGCGCGTGGTGTTGCACTTGCGAAAGCAGACTTTGATTTTGAAGTGATGATGATGATGATGATGATGATGATGATGATGATGATGATGATGATGATGATGATGATGATGATGATGATGATGATTCACGCTGCAGGCCACGGAGGCACGGCTTACAATAGAGAATCTTTTACTAGGTTATTTACACACAACGATTGTCGTCCCGTCTGACACCATCAAACGCTTGACGTGCGCATCGAGCGTCAGCATTACCAGTCGGAGTCTCGCACGCAGTCGGAGCTTGGAGGTTACCTGGCAGTAGCAGCAGCAGCAGCGATTGGAACAGTCCAAAAGAAGCGGATAAAGTTACACCCGACCGAGTCGAGATGGCCAGGCTATGCGCGCTGCACACAGCGGGGACATCACATACGGGCCCCACGCACGCACGCACGCACGTCCACACGCGCTTAACTTCTTCCCAGTCACACTGATTCATGCATTGTCTGTCAAGTTCGGCAAGGCACGACAAGGAGACCAACTGTCGGCCAACCCCAACACAACACAGCATCGTCCAAACTCCTCCTTTCGGAACAAACCCAACCAATCACTTTTACTTGGCATCGATATCCGTGGAAAGACTGACACTCGCCCACTTATCGATGTCAGCGCCGTACGTCTTGAGCTTGCTCTCCATGCCCGCGTGCGCATCGCTGCCCAGGACGATGCGAAGGGGCGGATCCGGACGTAGCGCCAGGTCCAGCATCGCCTTGGCCGCCTTGACGGGGTCGCCCGCTTGCGTACCGTGGCGTTTGGCAAAGTTCTGCTTGGCATTGAGGTGGTCGTACAGGTCGAGCTTCTCCTCGCCAAAGACCATGTTCTTGCCCGCCCACTCGGTGCGGAACCCTGCAGGGCCGGAGAATCGCAGAGAATTATTCAGAAAGTCAGGCGCCTCGCTCGCCCGCAGTGCATTCACAACGCCACGCTTTGCAACTCACCTCCCGGCTCAATCAGAGTAAACTTGATGCCCCACTCGGGCTTCGTCTCCTGGCTGATGGCCTCGGTGAAGCCTTCGACGGCCCACTTCGAGGCATTGTAGATCGACACCGTGGGCAGACCGCGCTGTCCGCCAATGGAAGTCACCTGTGCGGGGTAGACCAGGCATTGAACGCGATCAGGCGGTCAGTACATTGACGAATGCGTGCATATATGCCCGCCTGCAACCGCCACTTACCTGCTGGATAACGCCACCCGGCGGGCTCTGCCCCCGCATAATCTCCATGCCCTTGCGCGTACAGTCAATCAACCCAAAGAAGTTCACTTCCATCTGGTACCGAATCTGTTCCTCGCTGAGCGTCTCGAACGCGCCTGCGAGCCCATACCCAGCATTATTAACCAGGACGTCGATCCGCCCAAACTTCTTGACGGCCGCAGCGAACGCAGCATCAATCTGCGACTTCTGTGTCACATCCAAGTCGACGGCCAGGAAGTTTGCGTCCGTCGCGGAAGAGAAGTTCAGGGCAGAGGACTTGCGCGCCGTAGCGACGACGCTGTGCCCCGCGGCGAGTGCGACTTTCGTCAGCTCCGCGCCAAAGCCCGTGGTCGTGCCGGTGATGAAGAAGACTTTGCCCATGGTGTAGTGGATATGTGTGCGTAAGTACTGGGATCGTGTGCCGTTGTGCGTGAATTCACATATGGACGAGGCTGTCTAGGAGAGCATAGGTCAGCCAGAAAGAGGCCTCTTATATTGTATCAACGCCGAATCAACGCTCAGCACGGACCCCCCCCCCCCCCCCCCCCCCCCCCCCCCCCCCCCCCCCCCCCCCCCCCCCCCCCCCCCCCCCCCCCCCCCCCCCCACACCCCCGCCACCGCCCGACCCACCCACCACCCCGGCAGTCGGCCGACCCTTGCCCCCCCCGCCCCCAGCCCGCCCCCGCACACCCCCCCCCCCGCCACCCCCAC
>RRYC01000247.1:0-12238 GCA_004016185.1 Quambalaria eucalypti
GGGAGGTGGATGGTGTGTGGGGGCGGGTAGGGGGGGGGGGGGGGGGAAGAGGGGGGGGGGGGAGGGTGAGGGTGGGGATGAGGAGGATAGCGGCGAGGAGGGGGCCGCTGGGAGGAATGAGGAGAAAGTTGGAGGACAAGGGGAGGATGGGGAGGATGATGATGATGAGGAGCTTATGTGATGTCGTTGCGGAATGAATGCAGTTGGATTGCTCTGTTGCATATACATTACACGGACATGAGCGTGAACATGATCCGACCCCCCCCCCCCCCTCTCGCTCTCTCTAGAAACAAAGCATAGCACTGCACTGCACCCCCTCCCCTCCCCTCCCCGCACTACTTCTACCACCACCACCACCCCCTCCCACTACGCACTACCCCCCACATCTCCCTCATCTCCCTCGCATGCACAGCCCTCCCTCTGCCCCTCGGGGGAGTGCAACCCCGTCGAAGCAATTGCGCCCGCGAACCACCGTCCTGTAAAGGCTATACCTGCCCAGCAGAGGAGCCGGCGTGTAGCGCGGAGTAAGGTGATGCGCAGGCCATGCGCAGCCAGCGCCAGTCGATGTCGATGTCGAGGTGGGGAGCCCAAGCGGGGGAGGACATGGTGCACGGCGTTGACGTTGACGTCCAGGTTGAAGTGATGGATCAGGACAAGAAAGACGTCGAAATGACTGATAATGTCCTCTTGAGGACAGCACAGCACAAGACCACGGCGGGGCAAAGCTACCGGAAGTGCGCGCACCTTGCTTGTTGCTCCCACTCTTCTTCCGTCGGGCGGGCGGGCGGGCGGGCGAGACGGCCGGGTATGCGTGCCGTGCCCGACGATATCAATCACGGAAAGCGGGCGTCGATTGGATTGGATCGCATGCCGTGCCATGCCGCGCTCATCGGAGCCAAGTTGGGGGCTCAACCGCAGTTCAACATTGTCCTCGTGCTCATCGTGCTCATCGTGCCGAGACCAACACTCGTCTCGTCTCGTCTTGTCCTGCGTCCTGACGGGGCACGCGCGACGACAGGACGCGTCGAGCACATAGGACCTCGAGGAGAGGGGGGAGGACTAGGACAGGGACTGGCAAGAAGTGTCTTCGCAGCATGTACGCACGCACCCAACCCACACTCTCTACCCTCTCTCTCTCAGGCAAGACACACACACACACGCTATATGTATATACTTAAGGACTAAGGATTACTCAGTGATCCTCACCTCACCTCACGTCCGGTACAGAGCACAGAACAGAAGGGGAACTTTGATGTGGCAGAGCGGAGCGGGGCGGGGGGGCAAAAGGTGTCGAAGGACGAAAGTCGAAAGTCGAAGGGGGAATCGAAGTGAAAAAGGGCGCCAAGGTGGAATTGCGTAGATACAGATGCGGTCACGGGTCACGGGTCTCGGGTCACAGGACAGGACAAGACGAGCCAAAAGCAAAGGAAATGTAAACCCAAACCAAAACCAAACCAAGACGGAACAGAAACAGAACGGAGCGGAGCGGAATGAGGACTGGAAAGCAGAAATACGTACAACTGAAACTCCGGCACATATGAAAAATCGAAACCACAAATCACACATCAACCAACCAACCTCTACGCTGCTCTGCACTGCGCTGCGCCCTAGACCCCGCGCGCCTCATACCCCTCCAACACCCGCTCATAAAGCCTCCGAAACGTCTTGACGTTATTACTCGCAACCTGCACCATGCGACTACCCAGCAGGAGCACCTCCTCGCGCAGGGGGTCTAGCCCTGCGGCTGTGAGAGCCGAGGAGACGTCGTCGTCGTCGTCCGAGTCGTCATCGTTGGCCTCGTCGCTTTCACCGCCGTTGTCGTCTGCGGGGGTGCTAGCCGGAGGAGGGAGGTTCGAAGTGGTCCCGCTCGGCGTGGGCGTGGCGGTGGGGCTGGGCGCAGAGGCCGCCGCAACCGCAGCGGAAAACACCGCCCTCCGCACAGGCGAGCCCATGGCCTTGATCTTGCGCTGCGAGAGCTCTGCAATGGACGCGCAGCTGCTCTTCCGCGGGCGCGTAGGCGTGTGCGTGGGCGTGGGTGCCGGCGCAGGTGCCGGCGTGGACTTTGACGTTGTCGATTGTGCTGGGGCCGGTGCCGCTGCCGTTGCCGGTGCCGCCGAGGAACTTGCGGGCGCGGGGGCCCTCAGAATGACGGCACGCCCGACCCTCACCCTGAACTTGGCAGGGCGAACGCGCACGCGGAGGGCCGTGACGGCATGTGGGGGGCGAGGGGGACGCTCATGCGCAGCAGCAGCATCGTCGTCATCGTCGTCGTCGTCGTCTTCATCCTCGTCGCAGGAAGCCTCGGAGTCGCTCTCACCGTCGTCCTCGTCGTCCACATCCACGTCCACGTCCACGTCCACGTCCGCATCCGCGTCGCCGTCACCGTCGCCTTCGACGACGGCAGGAGGGAGCCTACGCCCATCCTGTGCCTTGCGGCGCTTCGCTCCATGCGGGGCCGAGACGAGCGCATCCGCAGCCTCGTCTCCCATATCCACGCCGACACTGTCCGCGCCCTCGTCCACATCCATGCTACACTTTTCCTCCACGACGTCGTCAGCATTGCCGGTGCGCTCCTTTTCGGCGGGCATGACGCGCTTACGCTCGTGCGGCTGCACCAGGACGGGCGCCGTCGCCGTCGCGGGCGTTGCGGGAGTCGCGGGAGTCGCAGGCTGGCGAAGCGTCATCCCCGCCATTTCAGCCATGAGCGCCACCGACGGGGTGTGCGGTGCTCTTACGCCCCGCGCAGCAGAGGAAGAGGCCCCGCCGCCACCGCTGCCCGCACCCTTGCGCAACTTTTGCGAGAGGAGAAGATGCAGGACCTTGCGGAGGCGGCCGAGGCAGAGCTTCAGGAGAGGAGCGTCGGCAGAGAAGTTGCGCGCGAGCCAGGCATCGAGGAGGGCGAGCGTCGCCGTCGAGGGAGGGCGGGAGAGGCCCGTCGAAGAGGCAGAGGCAGAGGACGATGATGACGACGACGACGACGACGACGACGACGACGACGACGACGCACCGTGCTTCTTCACACCATCCTCGCTCGCACTCCCGGCCGCATCATCCCATGCGGCTCCTGCCCGCGCAGCAACGTGAAGCATGACATCCTTCATCGCCCTGCGCCAGCCCTCGTCAGCCAGCTTCTTCAGGCCGCACGTCGTGGCCGGGGGTGCCGCCGCCGCCGTCGCAGTCGCAGGCGTAGGCGTAGGAGGAGGTGCGGCTGCTGCTGCGGCCTCACCCCCGCGCGACGTCACACGCGCCGCTGCACTCGCATTGGCCTCGTTGACCAGCGTCCAAATCTCCTCCTTGACAGCGTCGACTCGGCGCGCAGCCAGGGCCGCAGCCTTGGGCGCAATGATGCGTGCTGCGTGTGGTGCGACGGGCGCACTCGCAATCGCCGGGGAGCACGCCAGTTGGCGGAAGAGGAGCAGCGCCATGTAGACGACGACGACGTCGATGGCATCGTTGTGGAAGGTGACGAGGCGGTAGGCGTCGAATTGGAACGTCTCGGGGTACGCCGCTGAGAAGACGTGGTTCAGTGAAGAGCTCGACATCGACGTGTTGCCCAGCGGGGACAGGAGCGGGCGCAGACTGTTCTCGGAAATGCTGCCTGCGCCACCGCCGCCGCCACCGCCACTTCCACCCCCGACGACGCCGTGCCCACCGGGCACGCTGAGTGCCTCTTGCGGGGGGTCAAAGACGAGGCGCATAAAGCCCTCTTCAAAGGCATTGGACACGAGTGCGGTGCGCGTCGTCGTCGTCGTCGTCGTCGTCGTCGCGCCACCGCCGCCGCCGCCGCCGAGGTTATTGGGCACGCCTCGCAGACTGGCCTCGAACCAGGCCGTGGTGCGCTCGAGGGTGATGCGGCCGTATTGGATCTGGTCACGGAACCATTTCGCCTCAAAGTCAAACGCCGACTCGATGAGATACGGGCGAGCGGTGCGCAGCTGGTGGTTGGCAATGTCGAGCTTCATGAGTTCCAGCGTCTCGAAGCACATGCGGATCCCCTGGGCGACGTGGCCCGCCCGCACCGATTCGATCATCCGGTCGATGCGCTCGTCGCGCATGGGCGCACAGTGTACGCGCAGTACTTTACCCACGAGGGTCACCAGGCCCGCCACGTCCAAGACGCCGTGTGCGAGCTGCTGTGCGATCAGCGCCGGGTCCAGCGCCGACGAGAGGAGGTTGTGGTGCGCCGTGAGGTACATCCGTGTACCGGCAGGAGCCCCAGAACGGCGCATTTGCCCGCCATCCTGCGCCGCCGGCCAGGCCGTGCTGCCGCCACCACCACCACCACCCTGCAGGTGCGGCACACCCGATGTCGAGACGGCATCGTGCGAGGCAATGTTGACGGGAATGATGGAGAGGCAAATGGTGCGCAGTTCTTGGACCAGGGCGGGGATGCGCGAGGGCACACGCGAGGGCGAGAGGGGCAGGGGCGTTGCCGGTGGCGGTGGCGCACCAGAGGCGGGCGTCTTTGCCGTGGGTGTCTGGGCCATCGCAACAGCAGCAGCAGCAGCAGCAGCAGCAGCAGCAGAGGTCTTGCTGGTTGGCGCGGCCGCGACCCCGCCCTTTGCTGTACCAGGCCGAGGCGGACAGGTGCAAGGCAAGACATTGGGCCCATCGAAGCTGGTACACGTACACCCCTGCTCGAGCTCGCGTGCCACTGCAATCCAATATCGCTCGCATGCCTCGCGCTTCCTTCGCCCGCGCTCGCCGTCAAAGTTGGGCCTGAACTGCACGTTGCCATCAAAGACGACGTCGTGTCGCAGCATGGGATTCTTGAGAATCTCGGCCAAGTCGAGCTCGCGCAGCGTGTGGCGCGTAATCGGCGGCTGGACGGGTGGGGTGTAAATGGTGCGAATCCCAGCTCCCGTGACGTGGTGACGCTCCTTTTCTCGTGCGGACATGACGGCGGCGACGCTGGCAAAGCATGGGTCACGCGGTGTGGGGCGCCGCATCAGGTCCGGATCGGCGTAGTTGGCCGCCTTGAAGATGGACGCCTGATCCGCAGCCCAGAGCGGAGGGACGTTGCCCACGCCTGTTCCCGGCTTCTGTAGGAATTGGAAATACTTGGCCATGTGGTCGGGAAAGGCGTGGCGGTGCACGGCAGGCTTTTCCAGGCCGCCGCCACTGCTGCTACCGCCGACGCGCGCACGGAGCCGTGGCAGGGACTGGGACCTGCGCAGCCGCGGAAAGAGGCGGGCAGACTGGTAGACTGCGGTGACTGACAGCAGGTGCGTCGGCTTGAGCCGCATCGTCGTCGAGGTCCAAGGGAGGGCGATACCGCGCAGGCTCTGTGCCGGGTGGCTGCCACCGCCTAGTGGACAGGGCGTGACGGGGGCCAAGCTAGACTGGGGTGTGGGCGGCATTGCTGTCGTTGCTGTCGTTGCTGCTGTCGTTGCTGCTGTCGGTGCTGCTGCTGCTGCCATGGGCCGCACATGCCGCGATGGGCGAGGCGATGGTGCAAGGGGCGTCGTGGGTGTTGGACCGCGGGCGGCCGCTGCAGTGCTTGCATTGCTCTTGGCCCCAGCCATGACAAAGAGGTTGTCCGCCAGAGGGTGTCGGCGGCTAGAAGTGGCGTGTGGTCGTGAGAGTGCCTGTGAGGTGGGCGTGGACGTTGGCGTGGGCGTGGGTGGCGGTGGCGAGGGTGCAGGTGCAGGTGCAGGTGCAGGTGCAGACACTGTCGTGGCCATGACCTTTGCCTGTGGCGGCTCGACGTCCTTTGCCCCCTGTACCTGTTGCGAGGTGCCACCGCCGCCGCCCTCGACGACCTGGCCCTGACCCGCCGCATGCAACAAGCGCCTCTTCTTCGAGGGCGGGACGGGCTGCAAGTGGAACTCGGTCTGGTGCGTGGGCGGTGGGGGCACGCCACTGGCATCTGTACCATCGAGGGTGAACCTCGTAGCGAGCCGCCTGCGCCTCTCTTCAGTGGCGTGGCGATGTGTGCCATCTGCGGGTGATGGCGCTTTCGATGAACGGCCACCACCGTGCAACTCCCTATCGACGACGACGCTGGCCCAGTCCACCCTGCGCGATGCGGACCCCGCCTTGCTGCTGCGAGCAGTGGTGGTGGTGTAGGTGTCCGACAAGTGGCGCGGAGAGTTGCCTCCGACGTGCCGCCGGCGAGCCGGGTGGTGCGTGGTTGTAGACGTGGACGCAGTGCCAGCAGCGGCGAAAGAGTGCTGCGACTGCTGCTTACCTAGACCTAGGGAGGAGGAGGAACTGGCGCCAGCATCGGCCCAGACGGACGAAGCTGCCTTGGTGGACAACATCGAGGGCAGCGAGGCAGACGAGGGCATGGTGATGGTTGTCTGCTGCTGGTGAGTGTCGTCGTCGTCGTCGGCGGCGGCGGCGGCGGTGGTGACTTGGTGTGCGCTCGAGACATGGTCGCCATTGTGCGCAGCCATGGCAGCAGCATTGGCGGGGTGCATGTTGGCGTGTGCGTGTGCATGCGCGTGTACACCCTGCTGCTGCTGCGACTCGTCGATGGGCATGGCCGTCGTCTTGTAGTAGTGGTGATGATGGTGGGCGTGCGAGGCAGAGGGTGATGGGTGACTGCTGCTGCTGCTGCTGCTGCTGCCGCCGTAGTAAGGATGTGAATGGGGGTCAGGACGAGGGTGAGTGTTGTATGCCGGGGCGCCTACAAAGGAGCTGGCAGCAGTGGTACCCTCTGTGACGGCGGTGTCCCCGACCATCTTATCTGATGGCAAGGTGGCGTGGTGTGACTCCATGTCAGCGTCGTTTGCTGGCAGCAGCACATGTTTCTGTTGCTGTTCACCGCGTTGCTGTGTGGGCTGTGGCTGTTGCTGTTGCTGTTGCTGCGGCGGTTGCGACGACGAGGACGCTATTGCTGCTGCTGCCCCGGCTGCTGCCCCTGCCCTGTTCATTGGTTCTTCCTGCTGGTGCCGCTGCTTTTGCTCTCCTTGCTCTTGGTGTGCGCAGCTATTCCCCCATGCAGACGATGCTGCTGCTGCTGCTGCTGCTGTTTGTGCAGACATGGTGGGCACGCCGGCCAACGTCAGCGTTGCTTCGTCGTCGTGGTCGCGCGGCGCCGTGTGGCTGCCCTCGGCGGACGAGGAGCATGAGCTCGAGGCTGGCGACGGGGGGTGGGCAAGTGGGCGCGGGTGTAGGTGTGGGTGTGGAGGAGAGTGTAATAGAGGAGTACAAGGAGTGAGCGAGCGAGATTAGATGTCAGAGGCGGGTTTCAAAAAGAGGCAAGTGTAAGCCATATGCGTCACCGAATGTCATCACCACCACCACCACCACCACCACCACCACCACCACTGACCACCACCCCTCTCCAACTCACAAGAATGGTGCCCATGTCCATGCCCATGCCCATGTCCACTCCCCCTCCCATGAAGCGAAGCATTACTCAAACTGCGCTGTGCCCTCCTACTCCCACTGGGCGTCACACTCCCCGAGCTCGCCGAAGAGATACTCGATGAGCGGTGGTGCAGTGCCGCCGCCGTGGCACTGGCTGTCGAGGCTTCGTGTTGCGGTAGATCGGCATTGGCGCTTTCCATGGTTGTGGGGGCGGTGACGAGGAAGTGAGAGCGGTATTGGTAGGGTGTATGCTGCCGCCGTCGTCGTCGTCGTCTCGAGAGACGGTAATGTCAAGACGATGTAAGATCCGATGCGCTGCCGTGCGATGTGGTGTGGTGTGTCGCAATGTCGTATGTCCGATGGGTTGCAAATACAATGGCGAGAGGGGACGACGGCGAGGGCGACGATGATGACGGCAATGGGCGCTGATGGTGATGGCGATGATGATGAAGACGGCGGCGAGATGAGCAAGGGGACGCAGGGCAGGGCAGGGCAAGGCAGGAGGACGAGGCGGGACAAACGACGCAAGAGAGACAAACGAACAAGGAACAAGGAACGGCGGGGTGGTGTGTGTGTATGCGATGTGCGAGATGTGAGACAGTGAGTGAGCGAGGGCCGGTGGACGGCAGAGGTAGGCAGGCGGTCGGGCGGGCGGGCAGGCAGGCAGGCAGGCAGGCAGGCAGGCAGGCGGAACAAGAAAAGAGAGGGGTAAAAGGAGATGTGCAGCGAGGAGCGTCTTGGAATGGCGGGTGGGCGAGCGAGTGTCGTGTCGGGGCAAGTGAACTACCGTCGGTGTCGAGGTCGCTGTCGCTGTCGTCGGTGTCGCTGGCTTGCTGTCGTCGCCGTCGGTACCGTACGAGGTGGCGGCGTGTGGCTGCCCGTGGCTGATGAGAGTAAGGTGGCTTTCCGTTGATTTGCTTTTGCGGAGGGGAGGCGAGGCGAGGCGACCCTTGCGAGGGGCTTGTTGCGGCGGGCGGGCGGGACGGGGCCGGGGCGGCGAGGGGCGGCGAGGCGAGGCGGGTATGCGTTGCGCAGACGCAACTGCGACTTTTTTTTTTTTTTTTTTTTTCGATTCGATTCGAGTGCAATTCGAAACCAACCTGGACTTGCGAGAAATTGAAACGGGTGGTGCGACACGGCGACACGGGCGGTGGATCAGATCGTATCGTCTCGTCTCGTCTCGTATCCGTATGATCCAATGATGCGGCGCCACGGCTTCGGCTGGGGCTGGGCTGGGCCTCACCGATGCTCCTTTCGTTTCGTTTCGTTTCGCCTCGCCTTCGGGCTTGGCTTGGCTTGTGTGGGGGGGAGGCTTGGCCGTTTTGGGCGCAAGGATTGGCCCGTCGTGGCGGTGGGCGTCGCGAGTGAGTGAGTGAGTGAGTGAATGCGCGGCGGGCGGCAATGGCAATGAGGTGGATAAGGGCAGTCCAGGGCAGGGCAGGGCAGCCTCGTCGCCCTTGATCACCGGGTCCCGTTTGCGTTGCGTTGGGTTGCCTTGCGTTGCGATGCGTTGCGAGGAACAATCGGACAATCGGCGAGCGAGCGTGGGTGTCAAATGGGCGCCGCGAGGGGTCTTCATTTGCCATGCTATGCCATGCTGTGCCGTGCCTGCCCATTCACCACGCAACCACGCATTGATGCACCGTGATTCAGTCGCGTGTGTGTGTGCGTGTCTGTTCCTCTCTCCCTCTCCCCCTTTTCCTCCTCGTCCTCCAAAACGCAAACACAAGACATCAACGCCCAATTCGATGCGATGCGGCGTTTGTGCGTCCTCGTCTTGCTCGCAGCTGAGCTTTTGTGCCGAACCCCGCCGTGCTCCTCGTCCTGCCGTGGCTCGCCCCCGCCCCGCTCCCCTGGCCCGCGCTTGCTTGCCCGCCTGCCTGCTGCCTGCCTGCCTGCCTGCCTGCCTGCCTGCCTGCCTTGCCCGCCCAGCCCCGCCCAGCCTAGCCTCTCCCCCTCCCTCCCCGCGTACGTCCCTATGTCTCGCCTGAGCCTCCGCCTCGGCCTCGCCAACCATGGAGAAACAGGGGTTCGTGGAGCGCAAGGGCCCGGGCGGCGCGGGTACAATGCAATACAAGTACAGGTGAAATGAGTTGAATGCCCACCACCAGTCCCCACAAAGGGAGCAGCCATGAAATGGAAATCAAATATGAAATTGGTGACGAAGTGGATCCCCGTGCGCTTGGACTGCGCTGCGCTGTGCAACTCAACTCAACTCAACTCGACACAGCGAGGGGCCGTCCCCACACCGCCCCAGCCCCGCCTGCCCCGCTTTTATAGTAACGCTACCCTACGCCGGGCCTCGCGCAGGGCACACGGCGTCAAATCGCCAAGGCCAGGGCCCTCCCTCCCTCCCTCGCGGCGGCCTTCGCGCACATGTATCAGCTCGGCTTCGCGTCTAAGCGCTGCAGGGCCAGCCAAGGGCCTCAATGGTGTCTGTCGCCCGTCGCAGCATGCATTCAGACGCAGACGCAGGCGCACTCGCAATTGCCGCACCTGCACCCGCACCCGCACCCGCACCAGCACTGCACTGCACTGCACGGCGAGGCCCCTGTCGCACGCAGTTTTTCCGCACCGTCCAAGGAACAAGAAAGGACAATGCTTACATACATACAAACATACAACGTGAATATTGTACGACAAGTGTCCTGGACTGAATGCACGCTGACATCGTGGAGTCCAACACCAGAGTCGCAGTCAGTGCGGCGCGGTGCGGCGCTTTCTGACCGCCGTAGCACGACAGGCCCAGCCGCACAGGGGCGCAGAACCGCACGCACGCACGCGCAGCCGGGCGGAAACGACGGCGCAGGCAGGACTGGCGCACGCGGGGAGCAAGGGCAAGTCGAGGCGCAGGCAGGCGCAGGTAGGCGCAGGCGGCGGTGACGGCTACAGCCAGGCCAGCCAGCCAGCCAGCCAGCCCAAGCCCAACGTTGAGCGTCGAGCGTCGAGCGTCGAGAGTCAGGAGTTAAATAGCGGCTGTGTGTTTGTGTTGTTTGTGATCGCTCCCTAGCGAGCCGAGCGGTATTGGTTGGCTGTGTTGGTTGGAGGCGAGGCCTACTTTGGGTTAGGCTCGTACCATTCATCCCCAACGTCCGTACTCCTACGTCGTGTCGCTTTCCTTGTCCTCGCCGTCGCCGTCGATGCCGATGCCCATGTCCATGTCCATGTCGTCTGGGCGAGAGGCGCCCGCCTCCCCTCGCCTCGTCTCACCTCGCACCCCGCCCGGAACCCCGACGCGTCATTTAAGTTCAAGTTCAGGCTAGTGCGTGCGTGAATTTTCAGCGAGCTGAGAGAGACCAAAGCGCCACTCGTCGTTGGATGCGGGGATCAATGCGGCGGCGTGAGGGCATAGAGCGTATACGGTGAGGATCGAAGTTTGAGAGCGTAGCGTAGCCCAAGACAATTTGAAGCCTTCGTCAGCACACCACGACGCGCGCGATGGGTATGTAAGGTATTGCAATGACGTTGCGTCTGGGTGCAAGATGGAAAAAAAGCGGGGAATTTGTTGGCCGCAAGGGGCCTGACTGGCGAGCGCTGGAACTACCCCATCAAGTCCATCGACTACTTCTCTTTTGCAATGCTGCGAAATGAGCACGCCCACTCAGCCTCGTCTCTAGAGACCTGGCCTGGCCTGACCTGACCTGCCATGAACGGCAAGTCTCGCAGCGCAGCGAACTTGGGGAGATTGCCGATGCGCACGCAGCATTGTCGCCGTCGAGGTGCGAGGGGACGACTTGGTTGTCAAAAGAGAGTATGAGTGTGAGTGCATTTTCTGTGTGGTGAGCCATGACTGCGACGTAGGCAGCGCTGCGTGACCTGGGTGCCCTGCGTGCGTGTGTGCGTGCTGTGCGTGCTCTCCTGCTGCACGACGCTCAGGGTCGCGCAGGCAGGTGCAGGTGCAGGCGGACGCGAACGCGGAACTTGTGACTGCGAGGCTTGAACACATAATTTTTTGGGTCTGCCTGCTCTTCGGTCTCTTCGATGCTCTCCGACCCTTCTCTTTCATGGCAACGTAGCGCAGTGAGAGAGGGAGGTCGGAGAGTATCGAAGAGACCGAGTAGACACCGCAGTTCCACACAAACGGTACCTTTACCAAATCCATGGCGCCCACACGTACGCACTTCCTTCCAATCCCCCCACGGCTGTTCCGCCCGCGCGCAGCAGACAGCTCCGCCTTGCTCCCTCACCAAAGCATCGGTCGATCCGGACCGGTGAGGCCGGGGCACACAAGTACATGTTCATGGGGCACCAATGTGTTGCTTAAGCGTCGTTGTGGATCGTGACTATAATGAGTGCTCGTATTCAAACGAATCACCATGGTACAATACAACACTCAGAGCAGCGCCTCATCATCTTCGAGTTGCAGTTGAATTGTACATTGTGAGCCCCGCCGCTTGCCCGCCGCCCGCCGCTTGCCCGCCCGTCCGCCCCGCTCAGCGCGTCATTGCTCTCGTATCCGCGTCCATTTCCGCGCTTGGGCCGCTCCGCGCCGCGAACCGGCGAGGAGCACGAGGAGCAGCCGCTGATTGGTTCCATTTCCCACGCACGTCAATCGGAACTTGGCATTGAGACCATATCTTACAATTCTCGCTCACCACGCCCGCGACTTCGACTGCGCAGACCTGAGCCACATACCGCCTCGTTGATACCCAGTGCAGTCCAGTTCCACCCACCACCACCACGGCCACCCTCACCACATCTGCCACTTTGCACACACACACACACACACACACACACACACACACACACACACACACACACACACACACACACACACACACGCCCCCCCCCCCCCCCCCCCCCCCACCCACCCCCCCACCCACCCCCCCCACCCCCCCGCCCCGCCCACCCCACCCCCCCCCCCCCCCCGCCCCCCCCCCCCCCCCCCCCCCCCCCCGCGCCACCACCACCACCCCCCCCC
>RRYC01000248.1:0-24701 GCA_004016185.1 Quambalaria eucalypti
GAATCACCAAAGGTTTCATCGATGGATAAATGCGCCTCGTTCGCTGCTTATATCACCCCCTCTCTCTCGTCCCCGCCTTTTCTCTTGCCTCCTTTGTTTCTGTTGTGGTCCACTTTTTTATTCCCCCTCCTCTGACTACCATCCTCCTCCTCCTCCTCCTCCTCCTCCTCCTCCTCCTCCTCCTCCTCCTCCTCCTCCTCCTCGCCGCACCCGCCCCTTTCCCTTTCAACTTGAAAATTCCGCTTTGCCTCGCCCATTTCGTTTCCCTGTTCCCACGCCTTGTTCGCCCTTTGTTCAGCCCACACCATTGCCCGCTACCACTTCCCTTTGCACCATTGTACTGTCCCCCCAGCCTTGCCCCGCCTCTTAGCACACTTTGCCCCACCTCCCACCGTAACGTATGGCGTTCCGACCTGCCACGCGCTTTGCGGCGCCCTTGGCCGTGCGTCCCTTGACCTTGAGGCAGCCACTCCTACCCAAGCGTCTGCCCCCTCTTCGCGCCTATTCATCCTCGCCTTCACCTGCGACGCCCCCGCCGTCCTCCCGTCCCAGCATCTACCGCAAGCCAGGCCTGTGGATCGGTCTGGCCGTGCCCCTCGTCGCTGCGCCCCTCTTCCTCGACGACGATGACGACCACTCCAAGCATCCACCGACACTCACCACGCTAAGCAATGCCGATCTGGTACGCGCCTACATCGTCTACACGGCCTGCTCCTTTCCCTCGCTCGTCGATGCCGCACCCGCACTCATCCACTGGGCATGGACCACGTCCATCCCCGGCGTGCGTTGGGCCGCAGAGCACGTCGTGCGCGCCACCTTCTTTGCACAATTCGTCGGCGCAGAGACGCTCACCCAATCCGCCCCCGTCATTGACCGTCTGGCCAAGCGCGGCGTGGGGGCCTTGTTCACCTACAGCGTCGAGGCCGAGAGTGCAGAGGGCGAGGCCCACAACAGCGTCGCCGACGCCGCCACCGCCGCCGCAGCAGCCACCGGCCTGCACCAGGACCTCGTCGCAGAGACGCGCCGCTCCGTCGAATTTGCCGCCCAGACCAACCGCACAATGGGCACAGGTACCGCCGTAGCCCTCAAGCTGTCAGGCATGTTCCGCCAGCCGGACCTCCTGGAGCGCCTCTCTGACGCCGTCTCTCCGCGCGAGGCATTCAACGAGGGCAGCCCCGCTTTGCTCCTCAAGCCTCGCGTCTTTGAGAATGCACTGCGACAGCTTTCCCCCAAGGACGCGACCGCAGTCCGCGAGATGGCCGCCGTGCTCCACACCTTGGGCGACATCGCAGCAAGAGACAATGTCAAGCTCATCATCGACGCAGAGCAGAGCTGGCTCCAGCCGGGCATCGACGTCCTCTGGCTCGAGGCCGCCAGGCGGGCCGGCGCAGCGTCTTCGCCGCCGCCACCCTCGTCGCCGCTGCACTGGCTCACCCGCCTGCGCACCCGCAGCACGACGCCCTCTACGCCCACCTTTTACATGACCCTCCAGACTTCTCTGCGGCGTTCGCCCGCACTCCTCCGCGCCCTGTTGGACGACGCCCAGGAGAAGCACTACCCGCTGGGCGTCAAGCTCGTGCGCGGCGCCTACGTCGAGGTGGAGCACCGCGCCGCAGCAGAGCGGGCGCTCCCCTCGCCCGCATGGAGCACAAAGGACCAGACGGATGCGTGCTTCAATGCGTGTGCTAGCACACTCGTCGATGCCGTGGCGGCCGTGATGCGCGACGCCAAGGCACCCTCTGCTGGCGCCTTTTTCGCGACGCACAATCGCGCAAGCGTCCAGGCACTCACCGACCTCTTCCTCCGACGGGGGCTTGCCTCGCCTCGTTTGCGTGACGAGGACGAGGACGACGACGACGACGACGACGACGACGACAGCTCAGGCACTCCACAGACGCTCACCTTGCACCCGCTCGCCGCGCCACGCATCTGCTTTGGCCAGCTCCTCGGCATGGCAGACGACATCACCGACGGCCTGGGCCGGCACTTGGTGAGCACGCGGGCCCATCCCAGCGTGTACAAGTACGTGCCCTATGGCCCGCTGGACAAGGTGCTGCCGTACCTGGTGCGCAGGGCAAAGGAGAACAAGGCGATTATGAGTGCTGGTGCGGGTGGAGGCGGGGCACTCGAGGAGAAGAAGAGGTTGAGGGGGGAGATGAAGAGGCGTGTGAGGGCGTGGTGGGATGGCGACGAGTAGGCCTGCCTCGCCCTCGCCCTCGCCCACTCCCTCTTTGCTTTGCCCCTGGACTCGACTAACTTATATAGATGCGGGTGCAGGCCCCACGCACGCACCCGCAGGGACGCCGGAGCTCCCCTTAACACTGCTCTGGAGAATTACCCTTTTACGATTTATGACTACGACTACGACTACGACTACGACTGCCCCAGCATCCATCATCTGTACACCTACCCAATTCAGGCACGCACGCACGCATTCGCACGCTCAAGGGACGACGAGCTCCACTTAACACTGCTCGTACCACAACGCCTTCTCATTTTCACTTGTATCAACACACACACCAAGACCGCATATATTCCACGGACGGCGGGCTCCGATTAACACTGCTCGCGAGCGGCGACGTGCGCACTGCCTGTTTCCTTCGCACATCTGTACCACTCGACACTCGACACTCGACACGACTCGCTCGCATAGACGGTCTAGTCATGGACGGCGAGCTCCGCTTAACACTGCTCGCGCAACTTTGTACCATTTCATGTCACCTCGATACCGCGCGCACACTGCACTGCGCCCACGGACGACGGGCTCCGCTTAACACTGCTCGTGCTTTTTGTATCCATTCATCATACCACGCGCCGCCGCCAGCACTACCTTGTTGCATGGTGGACGCACGACGCACAGACGGACGGCGAGCTCCGCTTAACACTGCTCGTAAGAATTCCCTCCCACTTCATTTGCTGCCCGCCGGCCGGACGACGAGCTCCACTTAACACTGCTCGTATAGCGTGTAGCGTGCAACGTGCAACGTGCAACGTGCATGCCCCTTTGCCCACGCTTCTTGCGTTTTTTGATTGTTCCGCACTCATCCATCCATCCATCCATCTATCCATTTGTACCTCTACCCAAGCCATGGGCGGCGAGCTCCAATTAACACTGCTCGCGAGCCAACAACGTTTTTCTTTTTTCCCCTGTACACATCTTGTATCTCTCTGCTGCTTCCTTTGCATTGGACGACGAGCTCCACTTAACACTGCTCGTATATACTATACTATGGCCCGGATCGTGTGCAACGTGAGTAAGTACTACTTAACGTGCGCCTGGAGTGAGTGAGATGGAGCGAGAAGCGACTCAGAGAGAGTAAGTACGTTGCCCTTGGGCGCGTCAAAAAGGGGCCTTGTCCAAGTTCACTGCTCCATTCAGAGTCGACTCAGTTCTGGCTTGTGCCTCGAAACCGTCATCTTCGAGTCCTACGTGTCTTGTGTACAATACTCACATACCCGCAAAGCTTCGTTGCAGCAGTCAAGGATACGCACGCGCCAGCCCGCCTCAAGTCCCCGGACCACTCCGAGTATTGCAGCCAGCAGAAAGAGGTGCGAGGCAATGGTATGGATACAATTGATGTGGTTCCTCGTGCGACGACGGCGACAGTGTATAGAATCAAGTGTCAAGTGGGGACTGTGGAGATGAAGCATGATGCAAAGAATGGTGAAAATGGAATGGATGACAAGTGGTCCTCGGTGGGTGACGCGCATACATAGACTAGCGCGACAGGTCCTGAAAGAAGACGATTGTGTTGCCGTGGCCGTCAATGACGGTGGCCTCTCTCTGGCTCCAGGCCGTGTTTCGAGGTTTGGAGAGAATCTTGGCTGATCCGAAATGATGTGCCGGAAAGTAGTCGGTCAAGTCTTGAGCGTACTTTTCCAGTTTGTAGCACATTTCTGCATAAAGGTCTGTGTGGGGGATAAATGCCGAGACGGTGAGCAAGCACGTGGTTCATGGGCGTGACAAGAGGTCGCGGACAACCACCACTCACCGTCGATGTTGTCTACTTCAATCCACAGAGCTCCTCTGGGTATGGCGGCAGGATCCAGTTCGGCACCACTGGCAGTTGCGGCCGGTTTCCGGAGATAGAGGGACACACCACCTTGTCCTTTGGGACCCCGTGGCTGAGCTCGGTGTAGCTCTACTCTTCCAGGGTCGACCTGGCCCACGACTGCAAAGCCAAGGACTTCTTTGTACCATGGTAGGGCTGACGGCACGTGAGGCACAAACAAGCAGGGTATCGCGCGCTTGAAGGTACAAGGCTTTAGGGGCGGTTTCGTTGCAGCTGCAGGAAGGTCCAGCGGGGACAAGAGGTGAGGATGTGTGAGACGCTGTACCCTGGCCGCTGCTCAGCTTGTGCACCTACTGACCTTTGCTGGGCCGGTCCTCATCCTCTTCGTCAAAGTTGTAGGCCTCTCCGGTGCTGATGTGTGCCGGTAAACCCATATTCGTCGACTTTGGCAGGTAGGCGGCGTCCGATGCAACTCTAGAAGCGTGGGCAGAATTGGGGTCGAAGCACAGGGAGAGAGAGAGAGAGAGAGAGAGAGAGAGAGAGAGAGAGAGAGAGAGAGAGAGAGAAGAGGGCGAGCCAAGGCAAGGGCAATGGCAGGTAGGTCAGTCAGTCAGCGCAATGGCACGGTAAATGGCCATCCGCAACCTATTCGCACTCACTTTTTTTGCCAGCGGTTCTCAAGGTCGGCTGTCAAGACCTCCCTGTCTTCGATAGGCAGGGAGAGTCGCAAGTCTGGCTTTCTCGACGCAAAGGCGACCATTGGCCGATGTGCAAGTGGCCGATGCACCGGGGTAATGATTGGAGCAATCCGCAGGCTATGCCCAGCTGCTACGCCTAATGGGGTGCTGTCTTGTGGAAGCTGTGAGGCAGCTGGCCGAGGGCGTCAGTGCAAAGAGCAAGGAGAGTTCGAACAGAGGGCGTATGGGGTTGCCGCTGAGAATGACGTGGTCGTCTAAGATACAGGGGTCATGACGGTGACGTGTCTGGCAGTGCGCTTGAACAATATCTATGAAGAGGTCGGCAATGGCGGAGGTCGGCAATGGCGAAGTTTTGGTTTGGGATTGGGATTGGGATTGGGACTGGGATTGGGATTGGGATTGGGTTAGCCCTGGTGTTGTAAGGTATTGTACTGTACCCAGCAAACGAATGTGTTTTACTGTAATTGTACCCTTCTGGCCGTCCCATTGTGTCCACTGCTTATTCTTGCCCTCGTCGTGCCGCCGCTCAATCTCACAGCGTGGGGTCACACGCACTCTCTGCGCGCTGCTCAGCCGCCGTGCGCCGAGGCAGCGGGTCGAAGGACTGCTGCCGAGAATGTGGAGACTGCTGGACGGGAGATTACCGCCGATTACCGCCTTGCTGACTGGGCGCACCGACGCAAGCCAACACGCGACGCCAACACGCGACGCCAACACGCGACGCCAACACGCGACGCCAACACGCGACGGACATCACCCGCTCTGTCCCAAGACAGTTCATGCCCGAACAGCCGTCCCTCGCCGCTGTCGGACATTGCATTCATTCGAGTTTGCGTTGGAGCACGTGAAGGGGGTCAGACGTGGAGGTGTTCGGTGTCACAACGGGCCATTTGAAATGCTAGATATGACACGCCTGGCGATGGCACAGAGGCATGAGGAGGGTCCTGATGGAATCGGTGAGCTTTGTCCACTGCCTGGAAAGAGCCATCATCGCGCTTGCAGATCCGCAACCAGTCTGCCCTGCTTCATCCAAGGTTCCAAGAAAATGAATCCAACCATTAGGAACCTGGTATTTGGAGATGCTGGCGTCTATCGTGGACTGCCAAAATGTGCCGCCCACTTCCCCGGTCAGGCACCCTGTCCAAAATGCTCGTCGGCCCAGTCCGCAGCCTCAAGCGCAATGCCGACGCTGCCCTGGTAGCCTGCAGGACCTGCCCCGTACGCATGCAACACCGGTTGCCATGCCACCCCCGACGAGCCCTCGGAAGCATCGACTTTGATGGCGTCGAGTTCGACTCTGGTCTCGCCCTTGCGCGCCGGGCGCGTACCCACGTTGATGCGAACAATTTGTTTCTCCAGACGTCTCCACCTGTCGCCGCTGCTGCTTTGTGCGTCCTCAGCACCGAGCTGCGCCTCGGATTCTTCCAATAGCTCTGGGCAAACATCCAGGCACTCTCGCAAGATGCGCTCGGTGTCCTCGCCTCGAGCGTCGCGGCCCCAATCTCCCTCGTCAAAGGTGCCTCCCAGAATCACCAGACCGCTAGCAGCTCGTGGAATGACATAGACTGGCTTGGGCTTACCCTTGCACATGACGCAGCGTGGCGTCTTTGTAAAGGTACGCGGGGAGGAGAGGAGGATCGTCTGCCCGCGAATTGGGTACACGTCGGTGTCTGCCACGTCGCGAAGCTTGAGCGAGCCCAGGCCAGTGGCATTGACGAGGAGCGGGAGCGGGCCATTGGACTCGGCTTCGGCTTGCGAGGGCGGATAGTGGGCACGGACAGCTGGGTGACTCAGGACGTCTGCGAGGGCTGTGAGCGTCGAGACGCGGTGGAACTCAGCCTTGGGTCGTCGTCCGCTGCCATCAGCCGGTTGGAGAAGAGTGCGCACAAGGTAGGCGAGGTAGTGCGGCGTCGAAACGCAAAAGGAGGTGTAGGTAATGCTGGCGGGCTTGTCCGCAGTTGCCGGCAAATTGCCAAAGTCGGGTACGAGTTCTTGGAACCAGCGACGGGTGTCGCGGTCTTGATGGCCGTAGTCGTACTCGCGGAAGGGCATCATCTCCATGTGCTCCCTGGGCAGCACGCGACGTTGGACCATGTCCTTCCAGCGGAGAAAGGTGGCCTTCTCGCGCTTCTGGGTCACCGTATCGTCAAGGCCGACGAATGAAGACCAGTTGAACCCTGCCCAGGGAGAAGCCCAATCCTGCGAGGGAGTAGCATCACTAGACGCTTCGTCTGGTAGGGCCCCATCCGGAAGATCGCGCGCGAGTATCGTGACGTGATAGCCGCGCCGTTGGAGCTCTACAGCGGTGGACAGGCCAATGACTGCGGGATGTACAGGCAGGCAGCAGGGTTAAGCTCGACATTCACACGGGCTCTGTATTGAAATGCTGCGATTGCATGCCGATGGAAGCGAGCGGGCGTCTCGGCCTGCAACACTCACCACCGGCTCCCAAGATGAAAATGCGCTTGTCTCTGGTCATGACTTCAAGGAGTAAATATGAGTGACACAGAGCTTGACAGGGCGATCCATGCCAATTACGCCCTGTGCGAACGGTGCAAAGATGTGGAGACGTACGCGATCAGCGAGGTCAGGGCAGTCACGGGGGGGGGGGAAACGTCGAGGGTCAGGCGAGATCGGCGAGGGACGGTAGCGATGTACTTACTCGGGTCCGACGACTTCCGAGACACCCCCACGAGCGAGACGCGTTTCCTACTGCATCCGCTCCTCTCCGTCTCGACTTTGTACTCTTCTAACACCACTTCCACGCATTAGAATCGAGTCAAATCTTTCATAAGACGGGCTGTTTTTCCAAGCACTACATCACTGTCCAAAAAGATCCGCCTTTCAACGCCCTTTTCCGTCTTGTTCACGCCCTTTTTGACGCGGTACCGCGTATGCACCCCCTTTTGGCACCTTCTGCAACCCACCCTTGCCGTCCACCCCAAAGCCTTGTCCGATTGAGCTCCTTCTCGACACACACCATCCTCAGCCCCTGCGTCGGCGTGCCGCGTGATTTCCTGCGTGACACGCGTCAGTCTGTGACAGGAACACGGCGGGAGAAGAACGAAGCCTCCAAGCTGTTGCCCCCAGGCCCAATGAGGCGATACAAGTATGCCGGCGAGTTATAGATGCGTCGACATTACACACGAGTGCTGCCAAGGTTGATGTCTCTGCCCTGCTCTCATATTCTACACATACCCGCCCGCCCCTCCGCCCGCCCCCGTCCATTGGCTTTCCTGACTTGGCACACCATTCCATCCTCACCCACTCCGCACTCACCCGACTCTGCACTCACCTCAGGCATCGGGTGATCTGTGTAAAGCGGAGGAAGCGAGCTCACACCGAGGCCCACCAGGTCACCGAGTTGCATCTTCCGCAGATCCAGACTCATAAGGGCAAGGTCCTCGGGTCCGAGTTTGGCATCCTTACTCTCACGGACAATGCGCCGGCGACTTCCTCTACCAGTACCCCATCGACAACGTCCAGCACCCAGTGTCCACTCCGAGTCGTCGTGCTACAACGCTTCAAACCTTCGAACCTCGAGGCACGCGACAGGCAGAGGAGGGAGCTCAAAGAAGGCGAGGCCCTTTTGAAGGTCCTGTGGGACTTGCTCGCCCGTGGCTTCGGGGTACCATAACTTCGGCAGCGCCTCAATTTCTCTCGGATTCTGGCATTGCGGGGGCTCGGGGGCGCAGGGCACAGGCAAGGATGCTGAGGAAGAGTGGGGCTGGTCCGAGGGCCAAAGGCTAGGTGGCGAGGCTGCCGCGGCCTTCCTCTGTTGGCTGAAAGACTATGTCCACTCTCATGCGGGCACCCCGGATCGCAAGAAAGAGCTTGCTCCGACCTTCAAAGCTGCACTGACCGCAAGGACTGCAACCCCCCCCCCCAGCTGCCGGCGGAGCTACACGCCACGATACGTGCAATCCCACTGCGACGCAGACTATGCCATCTTGAGGCTGGTGCGGTCCACACCCACCAACTCGCGGTCCAACACCGCTAGCAACCTGCGAGCCGAAGCTGTCCAGGAGACGTCAGCGCCATCGTCATGCCACGCCATGCCACGCCACGCCATGCCACGCCACGCCACGTCACGCGACTCTGGCTTTGAGGTCAACACCGCATTGCGGAGGGAACGTGTCTGTATGCGCTCATGTTGGAACATGGCAGAGCCCGCAAGTGCAAATCCCGCGAGTGTCGAATATGACAGCACAGAGGCCGACGGGTGTAACGGCAAGCAGCTACCACTGCGGTCGATGCACTCGCCGTGCCGCCCTGTCCCCGCACCATTTCGTATCACATCGTATACCTAGCGCGCATCCAAGGTTCCGCTCCCGCTCCAGCTTGTAACGAATATCACGTCATGTTTGTGTTCCATTTGCGTGCGTACGAGCGGACACTCCCCACACCGCCGCCGCACCGCCCCACACCGCCGCCGCACCGCCCCACACGGCCCCGCCCCACACGGCCCCGCCCCACACGGCCCCGCCATCACTGAAAGTACCCCGTCATCTTATCCCACACCTTGCTCCTGACACTCTGCTCCTTGACATTGGTAGTGAGATCGTACCGCTTGAGGCTGGGCCCAAAGAGGTTTGCCTGGCCCAGGCGAATGTAGCTCTTTGCCTCGTCGGCGGTGGTGTTACCTGGGACGGCGTCCTCTGGGCTGCGCGAGCTGGTGGCGAGGAGGTAGAATGGCACCTCGGGGTAGGAACCCGGCTTGGGCGTGGAGATGAGTCCGAGCCAGGCGGCAAACTTGGAGGCCTGCGGGAGGGGAAAGGGGAAGCCTGCATTGGAGACTGCGTCGGTGCCGACGATGCCTGGGAAGAGGTGCGTGATCTTCATGCGCGGGTTGCGCTCGGCGAGGGTCTGGGCGACCGAGTCGAGGACGCTGGAGTCGCGCATGCCCAGCTTGGGGATGGAGAGGTACCCTTGGGAGAAGCGGCCTTGCTTGTGTGCCTTGAGAAAGTCGAGGTCGTCGACGTCGAGGGGTGCGCTGCCACCCTGTGCGGGCGACGCGACCCAGCACACGCCCGCCGTGGGCTTGAGGATGCCCCGCTCTGCCAAGAGGTAGGCCAGGCCGAAGCGCGAGAGGCACTGGACGGCAAAGCCGCCCTCGGGGGAGGAGGCGTCGGCGGGTGGCTTGAGCTGGCCATTGGGCGGCCCACCCTGCGTTTCGATGAGATAGTCGACGCCGTCTTTGCCTGCACGCTTCTCAATCTGCCCCGCCAGGCCCTTGATCCCCTCGACGGTGACCAAGTCTGCCTTGAGGAATGCGTAGTTGCCCCCCGCCGCCCCCTCGTCGCCGTCGCGCACATTGAAACGCCTCCTCCCCTCGGCACCGGCGACTCTCAACTGCTCCACTACCTGGTCGCCCTTTTCCTGACTGCGGCCTGCGACCCACACATTGGCACCGGAGAGGGCGAAGCGCAGGGCGATGCCGGCGCCAATGCCCTGGGTGCCGCCGCTGACCACGGCGAGTTGGCCGACGCACGACGTCGACGCGTTGGCTTCAGATAGGGATTTGGACGTGGGCATGGCGGGGGGGGGCGGTGGTGGCGGGGTGGGGATGTCGGTGGGCGACGATGAGGTGAGGTGGGGATGTGGGTGGGTGGGAGTAGCCAAGGAGGAAGAGAAGAAGAAGCCGCTGACGGCAACGTCGTTGGCACGCGCGTGTGGAGGCCCAAGTCAGTCAGTCACTCGTCCCCGCCTCGCACGGACGTCGTCCCCATTAGCTAAGTAACGCGGCGGGAGCAAACAAGGCGCGGGCGGCGGAAGCACACGCGCACGCACACCCACACGCACACCCACACGCACACCCACACGCACACCCACACGCACACAGAGATGCACACACTAAGTAAGCCTAGCCAGGGCTCCCCATCTGACCGGCACAACTACGGCCGTCAAGGCATCGCACAATTCCGCAGGCACATGCGCGCGTAGGTACTTATATGTATGCGCCACGGGTCCAGCGTCTGCGCGGGCAACGGTCAATTCCGCGCGCGAGAGGCCGGCGTCCAGGCGTCAAGCCATGTTCCCACGCTGCGCATCCATCTCATCTTGCTTGACCCGTCGGCGGTTGCCGAACCCTCATCGCCCTGTTACTCAACTCAGCCAAAGTCGAGTCGACTCGACTCGCGACTGGCCAACGCCATCGGCCTCCACCTCTTGCCTCCCCCGACGCGACGCGTACGGGTCAAACCTTCTTTGCCCTTAACGCTCACGCCCTGGTCCAGCGAGCGGTTCACGGGAGCCTGTTGCTTGGCACCAATACGCGTCGACCGACGGCATGGGCGCTTCTTGGCCCACGAGGAGGAACCCTCTGCGAGGACACCCTCTACTGCAACCTTTGGGTGATGATTGTGCCGCGCATGCAGGCTCAGCGCCAAACAGCCGAGCTTGAACTTGCCAGTGAGCAGCCATCTGGGCCACAAGGTTTGGTGCATGGTGCATTCGCATCACGGCCGCCATGTCTGCCTCGCTTTCCGCACGCACCCAGTCGCAGCCTCTCGCTGCGGATGTGAGATGACACACATCGCTTCCCTTCAAACCTAGTACGGCGAGATTCGGACTTGTGCGTGCGCCGGGGAATGGGAATATGATCGTCCAGCTCGCCTTTGTGAGCACACACCTTTTGTCAAATTAGCGTTGCCCCGCGTCAGCGGCACATCCTCTCAAAACTCGTCACACCCACGCATCTCGCACCTTTTCTAGCCAACCGAGCAGCACAACTCCGTCTTTGCCTGCGTGGCGCACCGTCTCCTCTTATCGTCTGGGGCGGCGCAGCCCCGTAGCCACTGCGACAACTGGCAACGAGGCTTCTTTCGTCCTTTGCCTTCCTCGTCGAGCCCACATGCGCTGTCAGCAGCGTCGTTGCCAGTACTGTGGCGATGCCGCAAGGTGCCAAGTCAGAGCTGGCAATTCAGACGCGATCAACGCTCGCCGGCAGCGCTACTCGCGGTCCGCATAGATACAAAAAGGGGCTTGCCGTCCCAGCCCGTCCCGATCAGCGTCCCCATGCTCAGCACACAGTCCTCACCTGTTACCCTCCCCTCGCCATCCAGACACCTCGACCATGACGACGCTTCCACTCCGAGACACCATCACGCTCCTCCAAGGCAGCTCTTGTACGCTCCCCAGTATCTACAAAAGCTTGCCTGGCGTCTCAGCAAGGTGCAGCCCACACGTCGAAGCACTCAAACGAGACACCAATGAGTGGCTCGAAAGGACGCTCGAACCAGGCAAGCTCCTCGACTATCTCAAGGATGCCGACTTTGGCGCCTTTTGCGGATACATCTACCCCTTTGTTCCGTACGAGCGAGCCCGAGTCGTGGCCTGCTGGAATGCGTGGCTCTTCGTCTTCGACGACGCATTGGACGAGCCAGCCGCCACCTATGGGAACAATGCCGCCAAGCTGGCTGCGTTCTGCCAAGAGAGCAAGAGGTGGATCGAGTACACGCTCGGCCTCGCCGAAGGGACGACCGTAGCACCTCCGCTTGACAAGCGACTTCGAAACTTTGACGTCATTGGCACTGCCCTTCAGGCGTCGTGGCCTCGTCATGACCGTCAGCGTTGGTTCACCGAGATTGTGCGGTACATCGATGGTTGCGCCAAGGAGAACGATGTCTTGCAGCGACACGGCGACGGCGGCGGCGACTATGTGCCCACGCCAGACGAGTTCTGGGACATCAGGCTGGGCAGTGGTGCCACCTTTATGTACCTCCATCTCATTCCTTGGATCATTGCCGTCGAGCTCCCGCCAGCCATCTGGGACGACCAAGACATGAAGACGGTCCTCCTCAACATTACCTACGACGTAGACGTCATCAACGACGTCTTTTCCCTCCCCAAGGAGTTGGTGAGTTGTGCGGGCGATGCGAGGCGGCGCGAGCATACACGGCGCTGACAGTCGCGGTGCATGCAATTCCCTCGCCGCACGCAGAAAGGCGGCGGCTGGCTGAACCTCTTCGTCGTCCTGGTCAGCCGCCAGGTGGCCACGTCTCTCCAGGATGCCGTCGACCAGGTTGCGGCTTGGCTCACTGCTCTTGACGAGGAGCTCGCCACCTGCGCAGACCGTCTCGTGGCGCGCTGGAGCTGGGCCACCGACGACGGCAAGCTCGAGCACAAGCTGCGCCAATTCATCGAGTGCTGCCGCTTCTCAGGAGCAGGTAACCGCCCATGGTCCCTCACCACAAAGAGATACGGCTTTGCCGGCAAGGACCTCACTCAGGACGGCCGAGTTCGTCTCGACGTGACGTCGGTCCTTCGCCGCCGCGACCAGCTCATGGCGGCGTAGGCGCGCTTGTGAGCCGTTGTTTCCCGTCGCGTCGCTTCAATCGTGTGGCCTGCCAAGGCGCGTGGACCGTTGAGGTGAGGGCCGTTCCCGTTTGGTCTACTTGGCTCCTTTCCAAAGGCAATGCAAAGTATCGTGTGTGACGTTGCCGCGCGGCTCAGTCGAGTCTGAGAGCGATCTCTGCGCTGGTAGCCGCCAGTAGGCTGCCGCGCCCTTTCTTCCCAGCGCTGTCTGTAAAGTGCCAGGCGAAGAGCAATGCCGTGCGCGACCTCTGCAGTCCCTCGACTGGAACCTCTCGAGGTCAAGCACGTTGCCGTCAGAGTGAGGCCCCATCGAGCGTCCTGGGCCTCGAATCCAAAGTGCGTGAAGAGTCTGCGCACACGTGTGCCGTCTTGCCGTCCCATGAGGGAGACGGCTAGATCAAGTTGAGGCCTTCCTCCGGGCCCGCGGACGTGCACCAGCCCCGCTCCTCTTGGCGAGTCGTCTGCTCACGCGTGCAATAGTCCCCTCTCCTTGAGCAGGCGGGGTGCGGTGGGGTCGAGTGGGGCTGCACGTGGCTCGGAGCTTCAAGGAGGACGCTGGGGAAGCGGGCGCACGCCTCGTGGCTCAGAGGGGGGGGGGGGCACATCGGGCATGTTCGGCGCCTCGGGCGGAAGGAGCATTGCAGATGGTTGCGGGCAATCTGGACGGTGGCTGCTCGCTGTGGTTGCTGTTACCCCGTAGCTGTGTGCGTGAACACTAGCTATGACTGCTCCAAACCAGCGCGTCGTCCTCGGATTGGCCTATAGTCCTCTGCCCGCGACAACGCCAGCGCGCCCGCACGCTCTCCCCTCCACGGCAACTGCAGCCTGGGCTCCTTTCCTGACCATCTCATCCGTGTCCATTTCCCTGTCCGACTAAGGGTCTAGTATGTCGAGGAGAGCGTGGCTAGGGTCGCCCAGAGAGGGGGTGCGGCGGCGAGTACGAGACGGGGAGTCCGTGTAGTCGCGGTTGCGGTTGACGGCGGGAGGAGCCGAGGTACGGGCGGGTGCCGAATCGTCCGGCTCGAGGTCAAGACTCAAGTCGCGAGCAGCCAAATGGCTGGATGGCTCGTCCTGCGGGCGGAGGTTGGCATCCACTCGGGCCGCGGGCGAGGGGTGGAGGAGACCGAGGTTAGACGATGCCGCCTCGGCCTCTTGGAGACCCTCCGCGGGGCCAGAGGACGAGGAAGTCAAAGGGACAACCATCTGGACGACGAGGTGAAGAGGTCGAGGAGATGGTCATGTCCCGACCTGGCGTGCGCCGAGGAGACGGTGCGGTGGCGGCGAGGCCGGCGAGCATGAGAACGGTAGCGGTGATTCTCATGGAGGGCGTGTGGCGCGTGTGGTGCGTGGTGAGAATCGTGCCGTATGGGGATGATGGGCGTCTGGCCGCACCATCTTATATCCTTACGAGGTGCAGTCGCACTGGCCCAACTCCCGACCATTTGCTACTGCCTGGACGACGTCGGTACACTATCAGCGGCACTTCTAGCATCTCACATCGCGCTCCGTCTCCGCGACACAGTTCCGTCGGTCCTAAGTCTGCAGCTGTCTACCGGGTGGACAAGGTCGTAGACTGTCTGGGAGGCGACGAAAAGGGCAGAAACCTCTTGCACCCTTGGTACCACTTTGTCGACGTCGTCCGCGGTCACACCAATCGGTTCCACAAGGACGATCACGGTACGTGTCCACCATCACCAAGCATTCTTGTCTTGTCTTGTCTTTGCATCCCCTGACTTTTCATTCCATCTTCGCCCCTTTGTAATCCACCACACCGAAGATGACACGCCCTCGATGCTGCTGAACTTCGGCGAGCCTGTGTACCTTTGCCTCGACAAGGGCAAGGTTCACATGTCACCCGGCGACATAGTCTTCTTCAACAACAAAGACTACCTGCATGCGGTGGAGGACGTGAAGCAGGCGTCCAAGGGTCAGAAAAAGGGACGAGGAGGCGCAGGGAGTAATGACAAAAGTAGGGGGGAGAGTCGAGCAGGAGCAGGGATTCGGCCGTTGGGCTCTCGCACTCGGGTGCTGGACACAGCTGGGGGAATAGATTCGAATAGATTCTGGCGCCCAAGTCGACCCATCACAAAGCTCACTACAGCAGACCCTCCCGTCTACGCCGGGCGCACCGGCGCGGCGAGAGAGCATGAAACCACGCCTTGCCTTGCTCATAAGATGCCACAGCGAAAGTATATCGCATCTTGCATGAATCTTTTGACTCACATCTCCGTCTCCTTCTTGGCAGTCGTAGCTTGTACGCCTTGCCCGCCGCCCATCTCTGACTCGAGGACGGGCGAGGTGGTGGTCCAACCAACCTGGCCAGCAGTCACGTACTTACTTACATACCATCGACGACGACGACGGCTGACCTCTTTCGGACCCTCCGCGCATTTTTGCTCATGCTTCTCACGATGCTCGCATCTTGGCGCTACAACATTCCCGCTTGCTGTGCACGACCTTTTTTTTTTTTTTTTTTTTTTTCCAGGCGCATGTGACCGTCCCCTTCTCTCTCTCTCTCTCTCTCTCTCTCTCTCGTCCGGTCGGTGACGCCCAGTCCGGGCCTTGCGTGGGCGCTATCATGACTCTGACCCGCACGAGAGCATTCGGGAGAGCAGCCGGGAGAGCAGCGGCGCCGTGCGGCCCGGCGTAGCCTTTGTAGTGTCATTTTTATTTCTGTTCATATCCAGCCGCAATTTGGGACATTTGTTTTCGAGTCGAAAAGTGCCGTGGCCACACGCATCTGAAATGAAAAAAAGGCACTTCATTCGCTCCTGAAGCGCAAATGCGCAGATGTACTTCCGCGCCGCCGCCACGACGACACGCCCGTCCCCCCAGTTGCAATTGCAATTTCTCGCCATGGCGGACGTCGGCTCTCCGCTTCCCCTGATTGCGCTTTGCTCCTGATTGGCCTGGACATGCGCCCGCCGAGTGGGGCCACCCACTACTATGGCGGTCCGACGACTTCACTCCACGCACTTTGGTTTCACTCCACTCCTCTGTCACGGACGGGCGTCTACGCCGGGCGCACCGGCGAGGGGAGAGAGCATATATACATCGTGAGCACGTATCTCACTCACGCCTGTTCCCTCGAGCCCTCCCAAACCCACCCCCACGTCCCATCCTCTTCTGGAAACTCGCTGAGGTACCTACGCTTGTCCCCGGTCGCACCACCCCCTCCACCTTGCAAGAATGAGCTCTGCAGCCGACGAGAACCCACCCGTCTCTCCCCCATTCAAGGACGGCTCCTCCATGTCAGAGGAAAAGGAGTCGGCCAGCGCCCCTACGGAAGAAAAGGTCTCCGTCGGCGGCGGCGGCGGCGGCAGCGGTACTGGCGCCCATCAAGAAGAAGGAAAAGAGGCCGAGGCCGACGTGTCAGTCGGGGCCCTCTCCTACAGGCACGACGACGGCCCCCTCACCACCGCGTCCAAGGCCAAGACTCGTCGTATCCTGCTCAAGATTGACGTGCGCGTCCTCCCCGTCGCGACGATTCTCTACTTCTTTTCTTTTCTCGATCGAGCAGCAATCGGGAATGCGAAAGTAGCGGGTATGAATGCCGACCTGGGGCTCACGGGCTCGCAGTACGTCCTCGCCGTGTGTCTCTTCTTTGTCACGTACGCGCTGTTCGGTGAGTGAGGTGTCGCTGCAGCCTACTGCGGCGTGCACCGCACCGCACCGCCCCACTAACCTCACGGCAACATATACCCTCTGTTCTCGCCCAGAGGTCCCCTCGAACATGATCATGCGCTACATTGGCGCAAAGCGCTGGCTCCCATTCACCGCCATTCCCTGGGGCCTCTGCATGCTCCTCACGGGCGTCGTGCAGAACCTCGGTGGACTCATCGTCTGTCGAATGTTGCTGGGCATATTCGAGGCGGGGGTGAGTTGTGCGCGCGATCCATACAACCCTCGAATCATGCAAACGCCGTCGACTAATATCCCCCGTCCCGTCCCGCCCCGCCCTGCCCTCGCCCCTCCCCCAACAGATCCTCCCCGGCCTCGTGGCGACTCTCTCCTTTGTATACCCCGCCTCAGCCCTCCAAGCTCGAATCTCCATCTTCTTTGCGGCTGCTAACCTCGGTGGAGCCTTTGGCGGTCAGTCTAGTCTCGCCCCTTTTGCGCGTCGCGTCGCGTCGACTCGACTCGACTCGGTCCCTCTCAGCTCACATAAGAGCACAGCATAGAGCTATTGGCAGCTGACGCTCCGCTCGACTCCGCTCTGCACACCTTGCCTTGCGTTGTGAAACGGCAGGCCTCCTCGCGTACGCTCTCTCGCACAGTAAGTCCTGCGCCACGCCAGTGAGGAGGAGAGGCACCCCATTGTACTACCCCCGCTTCTTCCTGCCTGACTGACTGACTGACCTTGCGAGTCCGCGTACCCCCCACAGTCCACTCTACGAGCTACCCCGGCTGGCGCTGGATCTTCATCGTGGAAGGTGAGTTCCGCGCGTCACAATGCTCGCGGCCAGCCAGCCAGCGTGCTCCATCGACTCGACTAATCAGCCCGTCTGTCATGCCCCTACTCTTCCCTTCCCCGCCTCACGCCACGCCAGGCGCCCTAACAATTGCCATTTCCATCCCAACGTACTTCTTCCTCATTTCCAACCTCGACGACGCGCACTTTCTCTCCCCCGAGGAAAAGGCTTACATGTCCGATCGGATCCTCTATGATGGGACCAGCGGGGGGATGACCGAAAAGCCCAGTGCGAAGCGGGCGGCATTGATTGCTGCTTTGAGTGATTGGAAGGTACGTGCCGCGTGACGTGCACCCGCACGCGAACGAAGGAAGCGCATGAGGGTACGGTACAGTACCGTACGGTACTCACAGTACTGACACCGCTCCACCCCACCCCACGCCGGAATGCCGCACCCCGCCCGCAATGGACACGCCCCCACCAGGTCTGGCTCATGTCCCTCGTCTTCTTCCTCGGCGCCACCCCAGTCTACGCTCTGGCCCTCACGATGCCCACCATCCTGAACAACGGCTTCGGCTACGACCACGTCAAGTCCCAACTGATGACTGTTCCCGTCTACTGCGTAGCCGTCCTCTGCGTCCTCATCGTAGGCTACGCGGCCGACCACTTCCAGCGGCGTGGGGTCTTCCTCATCCTCTCTTCCGTCGTGGGACTCCTCGGCTGGATCGTCGGCCTGGCGACGCCCAACCCGCACGCAAGGTACCTAGGATGTTTCCTCAGTGCCGCAGGCGCATTCTCCGCTACGCCCTGTGTCCTCGCGCTGCTCAGTCAGAACCTCGCGAATGAGACGAAGCGCTGCACGGGAATTGCACTCCAGATTTCAGTGAGCGCCATGGGCGCTATTCTCGCTAGTAACCTCTTTCCGGCGAGGGATGCGCCCCGGTTCAAAAAGGCGCATTGGGTTTGCGTGGGTTGCATATGCGGCAAGATTGTTGTGAGTGGGTATTACCTCTGGGCGATTAACAAGGAGAATGCGAGGAAGGAGGAGAGGATTAGGAGGGGGGAGTTCAAGGATAAGACGAGGGAGGAGTTGTTTGAGATGGGGGATGCGAATCCGTATTTCAGGTATCGCTTCTGAGGAGGGGGAGCTGCAATTTCCGGTGATACATGTCCTTGTCCCTGTCCCCGTCCCTGTCCCCGTCCCTGTCCCTGTCCTTGTCCCTGTCCTTGTCCTTGTCTACGTCCCTATATACTCTCATTTGCGTCCCTATACTCTCATTTGCGTCTCACCCCCGACTCGTCCTTGCGATGCTGCTGCGCCCCAAGTCAATCCAATTTGGTTCCTTTCTTTCACGTGACGCTCAGCTCAGCAGTGTGCCTTTCGTGACCGTGTGTGTGTGTGGCAATTCTGCGCTCTCGCAAGTGGCTACATAAACGCCCAGCGCGTCTGGAATGAATAGCCTGGTATTTGCTGATGTCCCCTCCGCCTTGATCATACCATGTGCGCAATGAACTACATTTGCGCTCGTCCCACATTTGCGCTCGTCCCACCGACTCTGCTGCGGTGCGCGTCGCTCACTCAGGCTTTGAGGAACTTTGCGTGCCAGTGAATGTGCTCTGGTGCAAACGTCGAGATGAAGAAGTCTGAGGGGGTAGGGGTACGGTACGTTGAGGTAAAAATAACCGGATCGCAAGCGTCAGCTCATTGGTTGACGTCTTTCAGCCGCTGCGCCACAACTCACAGGAATGGTCGTATCCATCTTGGAGGCGAATCTTGACCTCGTCTTCGCCATGCCCAGCCTTCCTAGCTGCGGCCTCAAAGTCTTCCGGCAGGAGCTGCTTCTGCTGGTAGAAATTGTCAGCGAGTCCCGAGTCGATGAGGATGTTGAGCTTCTTTCCACCTGATTGTGCGACGAGCTCCGTGGCGTCGTGTGCCTTGCCCTCTTCCACGCCGCCAGCGAGGTAACCCTTGAATGCCTTGTCGCCCCATGGGCAGGCCGTTGGGTGGCAGATGGGAGAAAAGGCAGAGCAGGACTTGTACTTTGCGTGACCCTCTTTGAGGTAGAGGGTGAGGGCACCGTGCCCGCCCATGGAGTGGCCGAAGATGGAGGCGCGCGAAAAGTCAATGGGCAGGCCGGCGGATTCGAGCTGCTGCGGCAGCTCCTTGACGATGTGATCGTACATCTGTGGGTGTGGCGTGCGGAGTGGGAGTGGGCGGGAGCGGCACGGCACGGCATATAGCGAGGAGGATTCAGGGGCAGTGAGCATCCATGCCTGTCTGGTCTGGAGCAGTAATTCCCGCCTGTGTCAACTGGCGGCCACCATACTCACATGGTAGTGCTTGCTCCACGGCTCCTTTGTGGCATTGACATAGAAGCCCGCGCCACTGCCAAAGTCGTAGCTCTCGTCCTCGCCCTCAATCTTTGCGCCGCGCGGACTGGTATCAGGGAAACAGAGCGCAATGCCCTCGTGCGAGGCAGCCTCGAACATGCCGCCCTTTTGGGCTGCATTGTCTTCGGTACATGTGAGGCCAGCTAGGAAGTACAGGATGGGGACCTTGGCGTTTGCAGAGGCGGGAGGGAGGTAGAGGTTGAGGTTGGCGGGGAGGTCGCCCAAGACGGACGACTGGAAGGAGTACTTTGTGAGGTCACCACCAAAGACCTTGTTGGACGACTTTTTTTCGAGGGCGGGCATTGTGTTGTGTTTGGTGTGCAGAGTCGAGTCGAGTTTAGTGTGTATTGATCACCTTTTTGTGTGTACAAAGGATGGGAAAAGAAGAGGTGACCAGGAACGTTGCCACATAGAAGATGCCCCACACCGTCTTCAAGGCGCGCCGCGCCGCCCTTTGTGGAGGCCCCTCGCCGCCACAGACGTCAGCAGCGCCTACGCAGCGCCCGCCTCCCGTACGATAAGCGCGCGGATGCCAGCTACCCTTTCCACAACTTGCAGCGCCTGATACTTACCGATAGCAACGAGAGACTGGGGGCAATCAATGGTCGATCGATCGATCAAATCAACCTTTAAGGCTCTCCAATGACTTTGAGGGAGATACTGTACAATACAATATCAGGTAAGGAGTCGCTCGCTCGCTCAGTCAATCAGGAGCATGGAGGTAGTGTATCTAATCCTGGTACGAGAAGAAATCGCAAGCAAGACAAGCAGCGGCCTCACAGGCATCGTCGGAGGCATAAGTAAGTAAGTAAGTAAGTAAGTACGTCAAGTCCGGGTCTATACTTGTCGTGATATGATCTGGTATGGTATGGTATGGTATGGTATGGTATGATATTCGACGATGCGATGCGATGCGATGCGATACAGGGCAATACCAATGCAGTGCAATGCGATACAGTGAAGTCCAATACTCAATAGGTAACTAACTAACGAATCCCGTCCTTCACCCGGCGCCCTTGCCCGCACCCAACCCACTGACCTCGACCGCAACATTAACGCCCATGACCCCCGCATAGGCAGCGATGAGTGCCCATCCCGTTCGTCGGGAGAGTACAAAGCCATTCAATGGGACGATGATGAGCGTTGCGACTAGGACAAACAGGAGGCCTAGACCAGAGGAGAGGAGAGTAGGTGAGAGGGAGAGGTTGTACGTGTCTGGATTTGTGCCTCCGCCTTGCCCGCCCCGGCCGGCCAAGATCCACGTCCCACTCAGGCCAATACCCAAAAGCAAGTTGAGCAACGGCCCAGCAAAGCACGCGGAAATAGCCATGACGGGGTATCCTGCGCGCGCAATCGTCACGTCCGCTACCAGGTCGGCGAGGGAGTTTCCAGCTGCAAAGACGGTCAAGCCGAGGATTGCGTCGGATAGGCCGCAGATGAGGCCTAGGGCCTGCAGGATGGCCACGACTTCGTTGACCACGGTGGAGATCCAGGCAATGGAGACGATGAAGCCTAGGAAGCAGCGGCCGAGGGTGACGAGTGCGGGTGGGCGGGAGCGGGAGCGCGATCCGCCGCGCAGGCAGAGGAACAAGACGACAGAGGAGAGGACGAGGCCTGCACCGACGGAGAGTAGCGCAGGCAAGAGACCAAAGTCCGTAGAAGCCCAGACGCAAAAGGGCGGAGCGAGGAGACACTGCGTGGTGCTGATGATGATGCGTGTACGGCCGCGCGGGACGGTGTGGCTGTCGATGCTCGTGGTAGAGGAGCAGTCCGAGGCTGCGCAGTCAGCGTCTACTACGCCCGCACCCTCAGCCCCGCCAAAGGTGAGCGGGCTCGTCTCCTCTGCGGGTAAGCGCCGCAGTGCCTGAGCGACGTCGATGTCCCGCCGGGCATTACTCTTTCGGAGCTGATCCTCTTGTGCCTTCCATGGGTCGTCGGCGTCGGCGTCTGCGTCTGCGTGCGCATGCGCATTGGCCTCCGAGGTGGATGACACGGGCGCATCAACGGCAGTACGCTGCCCCGTCGAGAGGTCCAGCAGCGTCTGACTCGCTCCGCTATCGCTCAGTGTGTCGCCGTCGACGTCGCGACGGCGCGCAAAGAGGGGTGCCTCGTCGCCGTGTAACTTGAGCGCACCCTCGCCCTCGCCGCCGATGCCCGCGTGTCGGTATGCACCGTCGTCTTCGTCGTCGTCGGCGTCGTCGCAGTCATGTGCGGCATTGGCGCGTGCCTCGGCCTCGTCATCGACGACGGGTAGTGTGAGGTTGAGTAGGAGGAGTGGCGGGGCGTTGAGTACGCTGAGTACGCGGCCGAGGAGGGATTTGGATTTCCAGTGGTGGAACGAGGGGAAGAGGAAGCGCACCAGGGAGCGGAGTAGCGGGGGCTCCTCCTCGTCGTCGTCGTCGTCGGCGGCGGCGGCAACGGGCGAGAGCAGCGGTGAACGTTCCTCTCCGCCTCCAGCAGAGGAAATGGTAATGGCCGGCACGTCTTGATCGCCGTCACGGTCGCGGGAGGCAGCCTTGCCTCGTGGGATCTGCAGACGCGGCAAGTCGGGTTTTGTTTGGGTGTCTGCGGTTGTGGGAGTGCTGCTGCTGGCAGGCAGTGGGATGGCTGCGTCGGGTAGGACGGGTCCAGACACGGGCGAAAGCGGCAGGGCATCACCGTCGTCACACCCATCGGCGGGCCCATGTTCCTTCCAAGGATCGTCGATGCCGCCCATCTGTAGCGGGAGCGGGCGCGTCGTCGTCGTACCTGCACCCGTCGTCGTCTGGCGGCGCGCCATGGCCGGCTTGAGAGCTGAGTCGCGGGATGAAGAGGGCGTGGATGAGCCCGACGGTGCATGGTGGCTGTGGGTGCGGCCGTGGGTGCCGTCGTGGGTGCGGCCGTGGGTGTGACTATTGCGCGGGAGAAGAGGCTCATTGCCGCCCAGACTGGTACCACGCTGCTGCTGCCCGCGATGGCGACTGCGGTGGCGGCGTGTGTGTACATGCGCATGCGCATGTGGATGCGGCAGGAATCGCTCAGGATCGCGACTCATGGCTGCGTCGAGGATGTGGTCGTGGGACGACAACGATGACGATGAGGACGAGCCGGACATGGATCTTACCATGAGGCCAGGCTGTGTGACGCCGGCAGCACCGGGGTTACTGCTCAGACTACGGACCACGTCGCGAAACTCGACGGCACCGAGGAGCGAGTGGCGTGGCATGTGTCCGGCCGATGCACCACGGAAGCGGGAGCGGCTGCGGACGAGGCGGTGTGGAGCGACGGGGGGGTGCTCTTGCAACGATGCCTGCCCTTGGGCTCCGAGGGGGTGCTCTTGCAACGATGCCTGCGCTCGGGCTCCGAGGATGGGTGATCCAGCAGGCGACGTCGCATTTGTGCCGGTGACACTGGCAGCAGTCGAGTGGGAGAGCAAGAGACCCTGGCTGACCCGACGCTGATTGGACCATACCTCGAATGGGTCTGCATCCAAGTCTGGGTCAGGATCGTACTCTGGGCTGGCTAGGGGACGAGTACGGGCAGCTGTGGCGGCAGAGAGGGTGAGATGGCGGCCCGTCTCGAGGTGGTCAGTGGGCGCAAAGTAGTCTTGGTCGGCATCGTCGGCATCGTCGGCCGTATGGGCGTCGTGACCGGTGATGAGGGGCGTACCACGCGGTGACAGGAGCGGACAAGGCCGCTGTCTGTAATCACTGCGGCTCTGTTGCCAAAGGAGCCTCTTGCGGCGCTGCCTCTCCTGCCAGAGGGAACCCAAGATGACAGTGGTGGCATAGGCGAGGTAGAGACCGACCATGGCGAGACACTCTGGCAAGGTGAGTTTCCCGTCGACGAGGTAGAACATGGTGAGTGCTACGGCAATGGTAAAGAAGCCTACGTCGCGGAGGAATGGGTATGGCTTGACGCGAAATGGCTTGATGAGCATCATGGATCCAGCGACGACGGAGACGATGAAGGAGGCTGCGCCGATGAGCTCGCCAATGGCCAGTGGGCCTGAACCGGACTTCATGGCAGAAAAGGTGGAAAAGACGTCGGGGGAGCCGTTGCCGAGGGCTAAAAAGGTGACGCCTGCGGTGCTCTCATTCATGCCCAATCGACTGGCAATGGTGCCGAGATTGGGACAAAAGAAGTCGCTGGCGACGAGGCCCAGGCAGGTGAAGAGGAAGATGATCCATGCGATAATGGCGAGCATGGCAAGGGCATGCTGTGCGTGGAGGGTGAGGTGTTGGGAGGGCGGAGGTGTAGGCTGACCTGGACCCTCGTTGCCTCCCAAGGCGGAACAGTAGTAAAAGTAGAGGTAGTCGAGTCTGCCCGTGGATGGGCAGTACTGTGCAATGTGAGCGCACAAGGCGGGGGTATCGAGTTCGAGGGGGAGTGGGTCGCATTCGTCGGGGTGCGCCGAGGGAAGGGGGGGAGATGGTGTGGCTGTGTGGGGGGGAGATGATGTGGTTATGTGTGGGGGAGATGGTGTGGTCGTGGTTGTGTTGGCCAATGACACTGCGTCAACGCCCTGTATGGCCGGTGATGCCAAGGCGAGGGCGGCAGCAGATACCAACGGCAGCATGACTGACACCACGGACACTGTCACACGCCGCCATGGCCGCCGCCGCCGCCTGCCTGGGCGCCGTGTGAGATCCATCATGGTTGGATGACTGGAGACGAGGAATGGAGACGGCGATGTGTGACTGGCATGGGTTTGAATGGAATGGAATGGATGCAAAAGGTGGGGGGATTCGGCAAAGGTGGACATGGCCTGCCCGCCTACAGTACCTGCACTTTGCACTTGCACTGCAGCTGCACCCGCGGTAGGCACACGCACACGCACACGCACACGCACACGCACTCGCACTCGCACACGCACTCGCACACGCACACGC